>SJXQ01004951.1:21564-63085 GCA_006408695.1 Aepyceros melampus | reverse complement strand
GGGGAGGTGGGGGTCGGGATTGGGAGTTCATGTACACTTGTGGCTGATTCATGTCGATGTGTAGCAAAGCGAATACAGTATTGTAAAGCAAAACAAACTAAAAAATAAAAATTAATTAAAGAAAAAAAATGATGTAAGTAAAAGTATGTTAAATTAAAAATTAAAAACAGTAACTGCATTTAGGAGTCACATAATAATTTTTAAGTAGCTGTCCATTCCCCATAACCTATAAACCAGGCTTTGCTACTTAATTATCTCATGATGTTAGCTTTTCCTTTCATGTCAAATTGCTGACCCTGACTGCTTGGACATCAGGATAGTTTTTGATTCTTGATCTGTTGGGCTATTAACTGGTACAGCTTTAATATCGCCATTTGTAATTCCTTTATTTATATTGTGTCTTTTCAGATCAGACTTGACTAAGGCTGTTAAAATGATGCCTACAAACATCCAGACACAGAAGAAAATGTTCCCTATTCTAGGACCATATGCTGAGGTAAGCTTTCCTTGAGCCAATGTGAGTAAGACTCCAAGTATCTGTGTGGCAGGACTGAGAAGACCAGATGAGGTCCCTTCAGATACATTCTGCTTTTGTATGAGAGAGGTAAATTAGGAGGGTTCTGTTCTGGATATATGAAATATGAACAGAGCATTGCTATGAAGACTGGGACTGTCTAGCCAGAATGGCTGGGTTAAAATTTAGGCTCTGCCATTTGCCGGGTGATGCTCTGGGAAAGTTTATTATTCTCTTGCTTTAGTTTCCTCATATTTAGAAAGGTAAGAATCTGCCCACTAGTGTTATTGGGAGACTATGTGTGTATAAAAACACGCAGTAGTTGGTGGAAGCCCTGGTATGTTATGAAGATTCTGTAGGAGTATTATTGCATACAAGGGGAAATGCGGAATGGACAGCTGAGTGTATAAATCTGAATTCAGGAAATGCTTCAGCCAGAAATACTGTTTAGAGAGCTCTGTAGTCTGAATGTTTGTGCTCTCCCCCAAATTCATGTTGAAACCCCCAAAGGTGATGGTATTAGGTGGTACTTAGGTCATGAGGGGAGATGTGTTGTGAACGGAATTAATTATCTTATAAAAGAAACCCCGCAGAATGTGCCTGCCCCTTGTGAGAACAGAGCAGAAAGGCATCAACTGTGAACCCTAAAGAGGGCCAGCCAGCCATACCGACACTCTAGTGTCAGACTTCCAGCCACCAAAACTGTGAGAAGTAAATTTTGATTGACAGTGTCTAGGCAGCTTGAGGAGAAAAAGAGAAGATAGGACTTAGCCGCCAAGAGAAGTGGAAGACAGTTCAGTGAGCAAAGGCATCACTCCTCGAAGCACTTGTAATGCTCTCTTCCAGGCGGTCTTTGTGTGTGCAGCGAAGCGTCAACTAAGCTGTTTCCTCCCGGTGCCCATCATGGTTTAAGCAGATAGCTGGATTTTTAAACACAGAGGAGGTTTTTTCAGAGAATACAGGAGGCAGGGAGAGGGAGAAAAGTGGTGAACCAGGCAGAAATCATGGGGAGTTGCAATCTTATGTCACATTCACTGGAGTCGGACTCTTTGTTGAAAAGGCGTTACGATATTTCAAGTAATCATTTATCTATTATGTTAATTCTGCTTGGAGCCAAGCATGTGTGTGTGTGTGTTAGTCGCTCAGTCATGTCCGACTCTTTGCGACCCCGTGGACTGTAGCCCGCCAGGCTCCTCTGTCCATGGGATTCTCCAGGAAAGCACAGAAATTGATAAAAGAATGCATGTTGGTATCATATTACTAGGAAAAATCAGGGTTTTTTTTTGTTGTTGTTATTGTTATGCAGTATAATTGAAAGTAGGTTGTACAACATAGTCCCTAGACAATATGCATCAAATAAAATCAAGAAATACATGATCTAATTTTGTTTTTAAAATTTGTTCAAGAAACAGTACTACTACTACTACTAAGTCACTTCAGTCGTGTCCGACTCTGTGTGACCCCATAGACGGCAGCCTATCAGGCTCCCCCGTCCCTGGGATTCTCCAGGCAAGAACACTGGAGTGGGTTGCCATTTCCTTCTCCACAAGAAACAGTAGATACTTGAAAACTGATATATTTGAGTGGGTTTTATATATGGTAAAATACTACATGTGATGTTTGAGGATGTGAATCTATTTTTTTTTCCTGACAAACATATGACCTTAGGAATTTATTTAACTTTGAATTCCTCATATTATCAATGAAGAGATCATGAATTCCTCATATTATCAATGAAGAGATCGGGACTGGATGATCATGAAGTGCCAGATGGTTCAAAGTTTCTGACAGCATCTAGTTTTAGAAAGCCCTGTCTTTGGGATGAGAGGATAAAATCTTTTTGAGTCCTAACAACTCAGGAAAAATAAGTTGTTCTGTGAACATAATTATTATTATTTTTTTTTCTAAAAATGTTGAAAGCCAAAGAGAGAGCAGAAAAAGGTAAATGACTTAACTTGGCAGTCAGTAAAAATGTTCTGAAGGCAGGCTACAGAAAAAACACCAGTCCTTGCCAGAATTCTCTTCTGCCCACTTGGTAGAAGTCAGCCCTGTGGGGGAAGGTCCTGGGATAGAGATACAGTGTCATCCCTTCTTAAGTGTTTGTGACTTAAACTCACTGGATGGTAATTTACTGCAGTTTTTCAGCACACAGGAATATTGTTACTCAAAAGTAAAACATTTTAAAAATTGGGAAGGAAACCATTTGAATTCAAACTATTTTAGTGACTTTAGATTTCATAGCCATAAACGTTTGATAGATTTCAGTCTTAAGGACAGAAACAATTTTGGGTTCTATCTACCAACTGCCAGGAACAATATTAAAATCCTAGTAGGCTCTCAAAAAATAAATAAATAAATAAATAAAACCAAAAAAACAGTGATTGTTTCCGAATCTATTATCATTACCTTGCTTTTATTTTTTTTTGTCAGTCAGCATTTCTGTTTCTGAAAATTTTATCTTTCTTTTGATAGTGTTTTTTTATTTTATGTATAAAATACAATTCATGTCTTGCAAAGCAGACTATATTGTCCAGTCTGCAAGGAACTTTGGAGACTGTAGTAAGAAGCAAAGCAAGCTGTCATCTCTTTCAGTAATTGAATTTCTTTGAGAACTGACTTGGTTTGTCAGCTTGGACTTTACTGTCAAAAGAAAATAAAATAACCAGCAAATCCATCTGAGATAACACTGGGGGTGGTTTGATAATGCTAAGGTGAGAACACTAAGTGTTTTCTGTGAAGTTCTCTGCACTCAGACACCCCAGCTAGTGACTGTGAGTTCATGTGAGCTTTGAGTCCCTGTTATCTAATGCTGAGGTCTGAGATTAACTAATGACCTGTCAAATGGCCATACAGAAGCTTTTCTTCCTGTATTAGAATGCACACCGTCACTGCTTAAAATGCCCAGTGTACTCTTTGTCAATTATTTCATAAGTGCAATTTATCTTTTACTGCTTCCGTGCATGGATTGCTTGTAAAATGTTTAGTGGTTAATTAGCCTGGAAGGAAGTCCAACTTATGAAAATCCAGGTAGAAAAAAAAAGTGTCATAAAATTAATGGCTTATTCTCCTGTTATTATTTGATAGAACAATGTTAATCGGATCCCATCAGAAATTTACCTTTGACTACCACGCAGCCTTCTTATAATTGGCTCCAGAGATTTTCCACCGTGGAAAATCCTTTCTTTGGATTTCCTTTCTTTGGCTTGTGCTTTTCGCCAAAAGACTTAAATGTATTAGACTGACAGTCCTCCTAACAACTGTGGACTCTGCTAACACTAAAAGAAAACGTGGGTCTTGAGATATTTCTTTCCTGAAAATCAAACATGAAAAACATCTAACTATAAATGAAACCAACACTTGTTACTCTTTATGAGTAGACTGACCTTGAGTCTACATTAATCGATTAGAGAAACATTTATAGAAAACCCATAAAAGTACAGGTATAGAAATATTATAAAGCTATTTCTATAGTCATGAAGACAGCAAATTAAAGGATTTCAATACAAAATACCACAGTTGCATATAAACTATTCAGTTTTACTACATGGTCTGATAAAAGTACTAAAAAATCCTTAAATTAACAAAAATGGTTACATATGTTTTTCACTTTATCCTGAAAGGGAAATATATGTGTATATATTTATATTTACCACAGGTATTGGCAGAACCAGTTTATACAGTTTTCTTTAGCTTAAATATGAGATTCTTGCATTATGGTCTGTAGTACACATAGACAGTCATTCAGTTCAGTTGCTCAGTCATGTTCGACTCTTTGCAACCCCATGGGGTGCACAATGCCAGGTCCATCACCAACTCCTGGAGTTTACTCAAACTTAAGTCCATTAGGTCAGTGATGCCATCCAACCATTGCATCCTCTGTCGTCCCCTTCTCCTCCTGCCTTCAATCTTTCCCAGCGTCAGGGTCTTTTCAAATGAGTCAGTTCTTCGCATCAGGTGGCCAAAGTACTAGGGTTTCAGCTTCAGCGTCAGTCCTTCCAATGAATATTCAGGACTGATCTCCTTTAGGATGAACTGGTTGGATCTCCTTACAGACTCTCAAGAGTCTTCTCCAACACCACAGTTCAAAAGCATCAATTCTTCGGCACTCAACTTTCTTTATAGTCCAACTCTCACACCCATACATGACCACTGGAAAAACCATGCCTTGATTAGGTGGACCTTTGTTGGCAAAGTAATGTCTCTGCTTTTTAATATGCTGTCTAGTTCCATCATAACTTTTCTTCCAAGGAGCAAGTGTCTTTTAATTTCATGGCTGAAGTCACCATCTGCAGTGATTTTGGAGCCCAAAAAATAAAGTCTCTCACTGTTTCCACTGTTGCCCCATCTATTTTGAGACAGTCATTAACTCCTTCTGATAAGAGATGGATTATAATGAAACCCACAGAACTAAATTCGGCTTATGTAAGTGGTTTTAAGTTGTGGTTTTCCCCACCCCAGTTCAGCTGGCTGTTCACACTATGTAGCTTAAGAGAGGGCCCTGTCCTGCTGTAGCAGGTACTGTGCTGTGTCTTCGTTAACATCTTAGCTTCCTTGGTGGTGCCTGAAGGATCTGCTTTATTTTGTTTAAACCCCCAAAATATGCGGATGTGCTCTAGGGGTGTGGTGAAGTCAGTACATGCTTCTTCTTAGGTTCATGAGAAAGCAGAATTTTCAGATTGTCTTGGGAAAAAAAATAATGTATTAATAGAAATTTCCTTTCATTAAGCTGGTAGAATTCTATATTAGGTTAATCTTATTCTGCTATACACAATAAAAATATGTATATACACCTGAAATAAGTACAAGGGGGCTTTAATTCACTTGTTCTTCATCCTGTGGGTAATTTTTTTTGTCTTCAATAAGGCAGTTACTGTTTAGCATTAAGACCACTTTTTCCTTGTTACCTGGCCATCAGCTACCTCAAATATCATAGAGTGGAAACATGCTGAAGAATGCATTAGTACTGTTAATTCATCTGTATGAAATGTTTCATGTTTTTATCAGTTCCAAGTAGTATATTGCTATTAGTATTCATCAAACATTGCATTTGATGGCTTTATATGACAATAGGATAAAATTCTGGCAAGATTTATACCCTTAGTTTAAAGAGAAGACATCTCTGATTAAAGTGCTATTTCATATCAGAAGAGATAATAGATGACTATTAAGGCATATGTGTGCTTTAGGCCTTCTGTAAATTTTTAAAAGTAAGTAATAAAATGCTGCACATTATTAATTTGGGCTTTAAAATGGAATTTTAAGTGCCCTTTGTTTCACATAATGGTGTAGGTTGAAAAAGCCAAGCACATTATTTGGATAAATGTCAGCACTCTGTGTGTATAATAGCAATGATAGAATAATGCTATTATTTTATTTTTAAAATTTTTATTGCAGTTGCTTTACAATGTTGTGTTAGCTTCTACTATATAGAAAAATTAAACAGCCATACATCTGGCCTCTCCATTTTGTACTTTCTTCCCATTCAGTCACCATACAGCATTCCATAGAGGTCCCTGTGCTATATAACACATTCTCATTAGTTACCTGTTTCATACATAGTATCAATAGTGTATATGCGTCAATCCCAATCTCTCAGTTCCTCCCGCCACTCCTCTTCCTCTTATGTATCCATACATTTCTTATCTAGGTCTGTGTCTCTGTTTCTGCTTTGCAAATAAAATCATCTGTACCATTTGTCTAGATTCCACATACATGCATTGATAAATGATACTTTTCTCTTTCTGACTTACTTCGCTGTCTGTGACACACTCTGGGTCCATCCACATGTCTACAAAGGACCCGATTTCATCCCTCTTTATGGCCGAGCAATATTTCATCATATTCATGTGCCACATCTTCTTTATGCATTCCTCTGTGGATGGACATTTAGGTTGCTTCCATGCCCTGTTTATTGTAAACAGTGCTACAGTGAACACTGGGCTGCATGCATCTTTTGTAATTATGGTTTCCCCTGGGTATGTGCCCAGGAGTAGGCGTGCTGGGCCATAAGGTAGATGGAGGACTTCGCTGGGGGCTCAGTGGTAAAGAATCGGCCTTCAGTGCAGGAAATGTGGGTTCTGTCCCTGGGTAGAAAAGATCCCCTGGAGACGAAAGTGGCAACACCCCCCAGTATTCTTGCCTAGGAAATCTCACGGACAGGGGAGCCTGGCAGGCTACAGTCCATGGGGGTCACGAGAGTGGGGCATGCTTAGCAACTGACCACCACCACCAGGGTAGTTGTTGTTTCAGTCTTTTAAGGAACCTGCATACTGTCCTTCATAGTGGCTGTGTCAATTTCCATTTCCACCAACAGTGTAAGAGGCTTCCTTTTTTCCACACCCTCTCTAGCATTAATCTTTTTATGGATTTTTTGATGATTTGTTTTTGCTGGATTGTTTTTGATTCTCTGAGTGGTGTGAGATATACAATATACAATAATGTCTCATTGCAGTTTTGTTGTGTCTTTCTCTAATAGTGATGCTGAGCATCTTTTCACAGGCATCTTGCCCATCTGTATGACTTCTTTGGAGAAATATGTAGCCAGGTCTTCTGCCCATTTTTTGACTGGGTCATTTTTTTTTTTTCATATTGAGCTGTATGAGCTGTTTGTCCATTTTGGAGATTAATCCATTGTCAGTTGCTTCATTGGCAAATATTTTCTCCCATTCTGAGGGTTGTCTTTTCATCTTGCTTATTGTTTCCTTTGCTGTGCAAAAGCTTTTAAGTCCTATTTGTTTGTTTTTATTTTCACTACTCAAGGAGGTGGGTTAAAAAAGATCCTGTTATGATTTATGACAAAGAATGCTCTGCCAATGTTTTCCCCTAAGGGTTTTATAGTATCCAGTCTTACATTTAACTTTTTAATCCATTTTGTGTTTATTTTGGGCAATGGTGTTAGGGAGTGTTCTAATTTCATTCTTTTACACGTAGCTGTTCAATTTTCCCAGCCCCACTTACTAAAGAGACTGTCTTTTCTCCATTGTATGTTTTTGCCTCCTTTGTCATAGATTAGGTGACCATAGGTGTGTGGCTTTACCTCTGGGGTTTCATCCTATTCCATTGATTGAAATTTCTGTTTTTGTGCCAGTACCATACTGTCTTGACTACTGTAGCTTTGTAGTATAAAGTCTGCATTCAGGAAGCCTGATTGCTGCAGCTCTGTTTTTCTTTCTCAAGATTGCTGTGGCTATTCAGGATCTTCTGTGTTTCCATACAAACTGTAAAAAAAAAAAAAAAAAAAAAATTATTCTAATTCTGTGAAAACATGATTGGTAATTTGATAGAGATTGCATTGACTCTATATATTGCTTTGGGTAATATTCTGATTCTTCCAAGAACATATAATATCTCTCCATCTGTTTGTTATTTCTTTCATCAGTGTTTTATAGTTTGCCGAGTATATTTGTTTGCCTCCTTAAGTAGGTTTATTCCTAGGTATATTATTCTTTTTCTGCAATGGAAAATGTGATTGTTTCCTTAATTTCTTTTTCTGATCTTTCATGTTTAGTATATAGGAATGCAAGGGATTTTCAGTATTATTTTTGTATCCTTCAACTTTACCAAATTCATTGAATATCACCAGTAGTTTTCTGGTGGCATCTTGAGGATTTTCTTTGTTTAGTATCATTTCATCTGGAAATAGTGACAGTTTTACTTCTTTTTGAGTTCAATTCTTTTTATAATACTTCATTTTCTTCTCTGATTGACATGTTTAGGACTGATTATAATGACCAGGGCTACCCTGGTGGATCAGGAGTGAAGAATTCACGTGCCAGTGCAGGAGACGGAAGAGATACAGGTGTGATCACTGGGTCAGGAAGATCCTCTGGAAACAGAAAGGGCAACCCATGCCAGTATCCTTGCCTGGAAAAACCATGACAGAGGAGCCTGGTGGGCTACAGTCTTGTTGTCTTATAATCACAATGTCCTATCCGACACTTTGTGACCCCTATGGACTGTAGCACTCTAGGCTTCCCTGTCCTCCACTGTCTCTCAGAGTTTGCTCAAACTCCTGTCCATTGAGTCAGTGATGCTAACTGTCTAACCTGCTGCTGCTCTCCTCCCTTTTTGCCTTCAGTCTTTCCCAGAATCAGGATCTTTTCCAATGAGTCAGCTCTTTCCGTCAGGTGGCCAACGTACTGGAATTTCAGCTTTATCATCAGCCCTTCCAATGAATATTCAGGACTGATTTCCTTTCGGATTGACTGGTTTGATTTCTTTGCAGTACAAAGGATTCTCAAGAGTCTTTTCAGCACTACAATTTGAAAGCATCAATTCTTCAGCACTCAGCTTTCTTCATGATCCAATTCTTAAATCCATACATGACTACCTAAAAAAAAAACCATAGCTTTGACCACATGGGATTTTGTCAGCAAAGTGATGTCTTAACTTTTTAATATGCTGTCTAGGTTGGTCATAGCCTTCCTTCTAAGAAGCGAGCATCTTTTAATTTCATGGCTGCAGTCACCATCTGCAGTGCTTTTTAGAGCCCAAGAAGAGAAAATCTGTCACTGGTTCCACTTTTTTACCCCTTCTATTTGCTATGAAGTGATAGAACTGGATGCCATGATCTTAGTTTTTTGAATGAAAAGACTCTTGAGCTCCTCTTCACTTTCTATTATTAGAGTGGTATCATATCTGAGGTTATTTGTATCTCTCCCAGCAATCTTAATTCCAGCCTGGCATTTCACATGATGTACTTTGCATATAACTTAAATAAGCAGGGTGACAATAGACATCTTGACATACTCCTTTTTCAATTTTGAACCAGTCAGTTATTCCATGTAAGGTTCTAACTGTTGCTTCTTCACCCAAACACAGGTTCCTCAGGAGATGGGTCAGGTGGTCTTGTATTCCCATCTCTTCATGAATTTTCCACAGTTTGTTGTGATCCCCACAGTCAAAGGCTTTCTTATGGTCAATGAAGCAGATGTTTTTCTGGAATTCCCTTGCTTTTTCTATGATCCATTGAGTGTTTCAATATGATCTGTGGTTCTTTTGCCTTTTCTAAACTCAGCTTATACATCTGGAATTTTTCAGAACACATACTGCTGAAGCCTGTCTTGAAGGATTTTGAGCATAATCTTACTAGCATGGGAAATGATTGCAATTGTCCAGTAGTTTGAGCATTCTTTGGCACTGCCTTTCTTTGGGAATTGGAATGAAAACTGACCATTTACAGTCCTGCGGCTACTGCTGAGTTTTCCAAATTTGCTGGCATATTGAGTGCAACACTTTAACAGCATCTCCTTTTAGGATTTGAAATAGCTCAGTGGAAGAGGGAATGGCAAACAACTCCAGTATTCCTGCTGTGAGAACCCAATGAATGAACAGTACAAAAACAACTACAGTCTGTGGGGTTGCAAAGAGTTGAACACGACTGAGTGAGTGAACAACATAGTATTATTCTGAGAGATATTTAATTGTGTACATGTATACATTTTTTGCAATTCAAGTAAATCATCCTTTCCAAATAGTTTTGGATCCTAACTTTTTGGGGGTTCAAAGTGTAAGAGAAAAATAATTTGAAGCTTATTCTTTGACTCTTTGACATTGGCCCAGATAGAATTCTTCGGAGGGATAAAATAAAGCGGAGAGCCCTCTTTGGATGAATCTCCAGGAATCAGGAAAGTTATGTGACTAGACGTTTATTCTAGTGCTTGAACTGTTCCAGATATGCCCCAGCAGTAAGTCAGCTGAGTCTTCTCAAGTTCGTTAGGAATACACTGCCTTCCAGCAGGGACTTCAGTGCTAAACGATGAGGCTGAACCTTCAGCTTGTTTGGGGCTCTGGCTGTTTACCTGGTGTCTGTTGAGGTTCTTCAAACAGACCTCATGCAGCGCCTCCCAAGCTGAGGACGGAGCCGCAGAGAGCAGCTGAGTTGGTTACCGCACCCGCCACTCTGAGAGCGCTGTTGCCCCTCTGTGTCATTTAGCCCTTGAGTGCATGCAGTTTGCCTTTGAAATGTTATCACTTGATCCATTTTTCATTTGTCTATTTAGCTATTGTACCTGACTATTTGCTCTCATTTATAAATATTGAAGAATAGGTACTTAATTCTCAGAATAACTGGAGATCAGCAGAACATCTTGGCCCCTTAGGAAGCACATATCTCTGCTTCTGTCATCTGAGGTAAATTCTTCAAAAACAAAATCAGCCTCATGAAATATGAGGTATCTGTTAAGCAGTGCAGCACCCCGTGACTGAAAAATCTCCCCCGAAAAGTCAGCAAGGAGAAGATAGGGGGAACTGGAAATTCTAAGTACTTAATATGCATGATTGCACCTAGTTTTATGCAATATTATGTGTATATATTATAATTCTAATTTAACATATAGTAAAAATGAGGCTTAGAAATTGCTCAAAGCTAGAGTGTAACCAAACCATAATGCCAGTATCAAAATCCAACTCTTCTCAATGTCAGTTATCCAGCTTTTAGCCATGGGAAAACTTACTTATCTACTTACTCATGAACAGTCCAGTCTCATTATGAAAACATACATCATCTACTCTCCTTACGATCAGGACATAACAACACAAAGGAATGGGAAGGAAGTCCCATCCTGGGAGGAAAAACTATTGTAAATGATGACATAACTAAAGTAGTTCTCGATCTGCCAATTCCGTCTTGGAAGGTAAACAACAGAGTATCCAAAATCAGGATTCTGGATTCCTTTTTTTGCCAAAATGCTACAATTGACTGGTTTTCAACTGAGTGGTCTGGTGGATTAGTAAGAAACAATTAGGCTTTACAATCAATGCCAAATGGATTTTAACCCACAGAGGCTCTTACTGGCCTGTGGAAAAATTAATTTGATGGACTTAGACATTTATAAGATAAAATAATACTTATCTTTCACATTTATGAAGAAAAACAGAATAGGTACTCAATAATTGATAGTTATTATTGACAGATTATTATTGTTATTATTTACTTAAGTTGACATTGGGATGAAGATTTCTGTACTCCAATTTTGGAAACTGAAAAGAGCACGAATTATTTTTAAGAGACATTTTAGAAATATAATATGTACATATCTAAGAATACATTTAGTAACGTGTGTGTGTGTATATATATATTAGTGTTTGTTATATATTTTAGTGTTTGTTTGGAGAAGGCAGTGGCACCCCACTCCAGTACTCTTGCCTGGAAAATCCCATGGATGGAGGAGCCTGGAAGGCTGCAGTCCATGGGGTTGCTGAGTCAGACACGATTGAGCGACTTCACTTTCACTTTTCACTTTCATCCATTGGAGAAAGAAATGGCAACTCACTCCAGTGTTCTTGCCTGGAGAATCCCAGGGATTCATCATCAGCTTGTTTAGAATCTTCCTTGAGATCCAGAGTCTTCATGGTGAAAATTCTTCCCCACTTGTAGAATCTGTTTAGTTCCCTTTACATTACTGATAAATATCATTTACAGTGGCTTTGTTTCCCGTATCTTACCTCTCTTACCACACTGAAGTCCAACCCCACTTTCCCCATCATGTTTCCCTTCTTCAGTCTCTCTTGCTTTTATTACTAATCTTTATTGGGGTATAGCTGCTTTCCCGTGCTGTATTAGTTTCTACTCCACAGCAAGGTGAATCAGCTACATATTTACACGCATCCCCTCTTTTTTGGATTTCCTTCCCATTTAGGCCTCCACAGAGGACTGAATAGAGCTCCCTGTGCTTATACAGTAGATTCTCATTAGTTATCTATTTTATACATAGTATCAATAATGTACATATCTCCTACCTCACCTGGCCACCTATTGAAGATTCCTAATCTTTCTCACCAAAGTGGTCATCACACTAGCCTTGCTTCAGCTATCTGGACTATCACCATCCATTATTTCACAGGAACTCTAACCACACGGTAATGACTGTGTATTAGATTTTCAGAATCTTTCCTTCTCTCTCACACACACATACACATTTGAGCATTTTCCTTAAAAATATATAGATGTTTTCTACAAAAATGAGAAAAAATATACATATGAATACATATGAATTGAGGGAATGTGTATAATCTCACACAACCATTGTGTATTGTAGTTATTGCAGTTATGAGCAGATAGAGATATGGTTTGAGACTGGAAATATCAGATGTTGTTAGTGCCCCTTATGCCAGGGCTTTCCAGGCGGCACTCGTGGTAGAGAATCCTCCTGCCAATGCAGGAGACAGAGGTCTATCCTCTGGGCTGGGAAGATTCCTAGAGTAGGAAATGGCAACCCACTCCAGTATTCTTACCTGTAAAATCCCATGGACAGAGGAGCCTGGCAGGCTACGGTCCATGGGGTCACAGAGTCAGACACGACTGAGTGACTGAGCACGCACACACACCCACCCACCCACCCACCAGGCTAAAGGCCTTAGACATTTCACTGAAGGCTGGGAAGGTCAATCAGGGTTTTTCCATGAGAGCTGATCCACAGATATGTGATAAAAAGATCTCCAGTGGCAAGTTGGAAGCATAGCTTGAGAAGAAGGGAGGTGAAAAGACAGGCTGGTTAGTCTATAGGACCTATAACTAAAGGTCCAAGAAGAACTGTGTGCATGAGGAAAAAAGGAAAACAAAAATATTCTTAAGAGATAAACTTGGTGGAGCTTTTATATTGATTAGAAGAGAATGAAGGAAAAGGAAATTAAGAAAATTAATATATATATATTAAATATATGTTATATATATATATATATATATATAAAATGTTTCTATCTTGAGGATGTAATTGGATGATGGGTGAGTGGTATATGGAACTTGGTAGAAAATGTGCAGTTTTATACCTAAAAGGAAACTTTTGGGGGGGGTGTCTCGTTGGAATTTGTATATGATTGAGATATTTGTCTACAGTGTGTGATCTTAGAGAAGGCACTGGCACCCCACTCCAGTACTCTTGCCTTGAAAATCCTATGGACGGAGGAACCTGGTAGGCTGTAGTCCATGGGGTCGCTAAGAGTCGGACACGACTGAGCGACTTCATTTTCACCTTTCACTTTCATGCAGTGGAGAAGGAAATGGCAACCCACTCCAGTGTTCTTGCCTGGAGAATCACAGTGACAGGGGAGCCTGGTGGGCTGCCGTCTCTGGGGTCACACAGAGTCGGACACGACTGAAGTGACTTAGCAGTAGCAGCAGCAGTGTGTGATCTCAGTTGGACACACTTTCAAATGACTTTAAATTGATTCAGAAAATTCTGGCCCTCTTCTTTGTAGCTTTTATGGTAGCTCAGATAGTAAAGAATCTGCCTGCAATGCAGGAGACCCAAGTTCGATCCCTGGGTCAGGAGGATACCCTGGAGGAGGGAATGGCAACCCACTCCAGTATTCTTGCCTGGAGAATCCTGTGGACAGAGGAGCCTGGCGGGCTACAGTCCATGGGGTTGCAAAGAATCAGATACGGCTGAGCAACCTAATGCTTTCACTTTTCTCTGTAGCACTTCCAGTGTGTAGAATATAGATTAGTTCTCAATCTCTGTTGTAAAATGTTTGCACTACTTTTTCAGGAACCCAGAAGCCTCATGCTCCTGGCTCATAACAAGGAGTTTGAACTTGAAGTTGTTTTGGTTCCTGCCAAGGATAAAACTGATGTTCAAAACAGACAAGCCAAGAGCAAGCCCTCTCCTATGCATTATATCTCAAATCAGACTAAACTGTATCTTTTCTTAAGCTGGTTGTCAGAATGCTTACCTGAGTGGCTCAAACTTCTGCAGAAATGCCTTCATTGCACTATTTTTAGTGTTAAGCTCTAGCTGTATTAAAGACAGATTCAGTAAGTGGACATGGGAACAATGCTCACAGCTTTGCTGAGAAGCTACTGTTGAAGACATTACCCATTCTCCTGTTCTCTGTCATTTGTAAGAAGTGTCCAGGGAACACATTATTCCTTGACTTCAGCACTGGAAAACTGATTCTCTTACAAAACAGGTTTGATATTTTTGATCAGAGAATGGAAGGTTTGTAACTCAGTTGAATAGTATGTAGCTCAGTTTGTTTTTGCCTGAATTCTCAGAGTTAGAATTTGTGAACAAAGTTAATAACCACATTTAGTTGAAGTTAAACTTCACATGGCAACCCACTCCAGTATTCTTGCCTGGAAAATCCCGAGGACAGAGGAGCCTCCGGGCTGCAGTCCATGAGGTTGCAAAGAGTTGGACACAACTGAAGCAACTGAGCCCCAAACACAGCACAAACCCCCACACTTATACACACCTATTTTATAGTTATTATTCCAGCTTTCAAAAGTATGCTAAGATACATATTTCCTTTGTGATAAAAGGTTTGAAATTTTTTGAAAGTGTATAGGATCTAAATAATAGATGAGTAAATAATCAAAAATTCATTAATTATATATTTGCTTACAAGTGATCATACTTATATTTTTATTTCCCTATTTTCTACCTGAACTCTCAAGAAAGAAATAACTTGACTTGTAAATATACTGAAATCATTCCCTCAAAATTTTGATATTTGGAAAAATTTTATTTTAATTGTTTCTTAATTATAACAAATAACTTTCCATTAGGATATGACTTTGCTTCCATCATTTTTTCCATAATAAAAGAGGTAATATACCTACATATATATATATATATATATAATTTCCTTCCATTACATTTCTTTTTAGACTGCACCCATCTTTGTGCTTTCACCCCTGCCATTCAGATTTAATTCTTGCATTTGTCTTGAAGCTTGGAAAAATTAGGTGTTTGTAGTTCAGAACTGTGGTAACATCTCAATGTACTTACCTTTCCTGGAGGCATTGGGAAGGCTTACTTTTGGGCCATAGGTTATAGCAAAATGCTACACAAGAATATGTGGGAGTTGGAGATTGTTCTATGAAGTCTGGCAACAACATCAGAGGAAGCAATTACATACAAGACTGTCCTGTTTATGAAGCGAATGAAGACGTCTATAGGAACGGTTGCTGCTTAGTCGCGCAGTCACGTCTGACTCTCTTGCGGGCCGATGGCCCCATGGGCTGTAGCCGGCCAGGCTCCTCTGTCTGGGATTTCACAGGCGAGACTACCATGTAATGGGTTGCCATTTCCTTCTCTAGAGGGTCTTCCCGACCCAGGGACTGAACTCATATCTCCTGCATTGGCAGATGGATTCTTTACCAGTGGGCCAGCGGGGAAGCCCCTATAAGGCATAGCAAGACAGAAAAGAGATCCTAGAATAGTGTAGTAGTCTGCTAGGGATGCCATACAAAATATCACAGAGAGAGAGCCTTAAACACATGGAGGTATTGTATTTCCTCACTGTTCTGGGGTTGGAAGTGCAAGATCAGGCTACTGTCAGGGCTGGCTTCTGGGGAGGCTTGTCTCGGCGTTGTAGCTGGCAGAGTTCCTGCTGTATCCTCACGTGGCTTCTCTCTGTGTATGCATGAAGAATGAGACAGGGAACGAGAGAGAGATCAGGAAAGATCAATTTCTGGTGTCTCTTCCTCTTGTAATACCACACCTATTGGATTAAGACTCTTTCTTTAGATCTCATTTATCCTTTATTATCTCCCTAAAAACCCTGGACTCCAAGTACAGTCACATGGAGGGTAAAAGTCTCAACGTATGGATTTTGGAGGGACACAGTCCAGTCCGTACCAGATGGTAAGATGACGGGAAACAGAACAAATAACTCAATTTTGGCATTTTGAATTTTGTGACCACTTGAGGTGGTCTAAATCTGAGGCTCTCATTTCCTGGCACAGGGGCTGCAGGGAGCAGAGACTAATAATGCCTTGTAAGGGGTCTCAGTAGCATCATTTCCTTTTCCCAAGTTTTGAATAAGAAACTTTGAACACTTTATATCTATTTGCCTTTCCATTTTGATTCCAAATAGCTGGGGGTGTTGATTAAGTATATAATCCTTTCAATCAGGTTTATACCAAAATTAATGTACTGTATTTTCATTGCAAAACACATATTCCACCCTCTAATAAAGTTAAGCCAATTTAACCTGTGTTTTATGCTTTTTTAATAGCACCTTTTATAAGCTTTTAGTTTATTCCACATTTTTGGATTGATATCATTAAGATAATTTTCATCAGATTAATTGCTTTTTTGAAAATTTCAAATATTTGGTTTGTTGATTATTTAGAGCATATCAGTTTTTTTAAAATAAACTATTACTCTAAACTATTACTCTTGTCATTGAAGGCTTCCTTGATGCCATTATTTCAACCATGTAGAGTTTCTGTGGTTTAAAATTTCACAAACCAAAATACATCTGTTTTAAATCCTTTCATTAATTTTTAATCAATAAAAAATTAATGAATGTATTTTCAGTCACTTCTTTTTAGGCATTAATTTTATTAATTTTGCCAGAAACTAGTTTTTCCTAGGTCTCAAATTTGCAGATTTCAATGTTACCAATAAGATATATTTCCTTTAGTTGTTCTGTTTGAGGAATTTATTATTTAGCATGAGTTTTCTAGCAGAGCAAAAAAAGGTTAAAGCTGATTTTTTTTTACCATAATACAACTAAGATCATTGTTTCAAATAACCAAAGTAATTGACAACCACATAATTTAAACAAATAGAAATAGGGTATTTTATAGTTTATGGGTGAGCAAATTTGATAAGCCTTTGGAACGTAATTTTCTGTGTCTGTTTAAAGTAACAATAAACAACTATGATTCAGCAATTTGATTTCTAGAAATCTCTCTATAGAAATGATAAGTAGGTAAAAATGTACATGCAATATTATCTTTAATAGCGCAAATGCTGAAAAAGTAAATATCCATCATACTAAGGAAAATAAATTTGTTTAGTTCATATGCTAAAATTACATCCATCCTTTAAAAGAGAGATATAAACCAGCAACTCCTTCTGAGGTATTGCTGTTTAGTAGGTATAAAGTTCCAGTTATGCAAGATGAAAGATTTCTAGAGATGTGGGTAACACCATCTGTACAGAATTGTACACTTAAATTTTGCTAAGAGGGCAGATCTCAAGTTAACTGCTCTACCACAGTTAGGAAAATGTAATAGAATTACAGATGAAACCTCTTAGAAAGTTAATCATGATACATCAACTTTGCTTTGGTAGAGATATGATGGATATTATTTTTCCAATGAAAATTAAGCTAAAGACAGCTTTTAAGTGTTTGGGAATGAAAGTCATGAGGAGTCATTAGTGGTGTTCATCAAATATTTTGGTGCAAATGGACTGAGCTTCCCTACAGTCACTGAATGAAGTGTGAATTTGCTCCTTGATTCGGTGGCTGACATGAGTGGAAGTGACATAATACATTTGGGTGGAACCTTAACATTCAGTGCATGGTTAGCCAGAATGCCTCTTTCTGCCTATGCAATTGTAACTCAAATGTAGAGTCAACTTCTGCATGAATAAAATATATCTGTGATTTTAAGCCCCTGAGAGTAAGGGATTATTTTTTACTTACAGCATAATCTAGTTTATTCTGTGCTGATCTTAAAAGTTTTAAACATACTCTTACCCCTGGGTTTGTAATAGATTTGGAACTCTTTTGAAAAGTCTTCTCTCTCTCCTTACTTTCCTAACTCAATCTAGTGTATATCTTACCAGAATACAACAACCCACTCTTGTCATTTGGCTTTATTAGACCAGTGAAATGAACATTTTACTATGATTTAATGTAAGCTCTTTTATCGGTCCTTTTTATTAAACTGGCAGGAGTAAAATAAATATCTATTGTATCTCTGATCATTTTACCCATCAATTTCCAACTCATCAGTTGCACCTGTCTATGAAGGGTCTTTGATACTTTCCAAAGGCTACCATAATTGGCTTAAATATGAACAGAACAGAAAACATTATTGTTACTGTCTCTTCTGTGATGCAGGATAGACTTGGTAAGTTGACTGTCTTGTTCCCATCTTAGCATATGTCAGTTTTATCAATAGGCAACATGATATAAATTTGGACACTAGAGTAAAATGTGTCACTATGGTAGTGTCTCCCAAATGAATTCTATGTGGAAGTTTGGGGGCTTTTTTTTTCTAAGAAGGGAAATGTAACCACATACCTGGTACTCTCCTGGGAGGTCCCTTAGAGCCTCTAGGGATAAGCTCTGTAGAATCTGTGCCTTTCGTAGAATCTGTCTTTACAGATTCCAAACTTTTCTGTGTTGACTGCGAAGTGACCACGTAATGGCTCTCAGTCTGGAGGTTCCATCAATAGTTGGAAGCTCGGAAATTCAAAGGGGCCATGTATTTATTGCTTTGATTTTCAGCCTTACCTATCTTTTGCCTACTTACACAAAACCTAAGTGCTGGCTTTGATTCTAAATACCCTGCACGTGTTGATTTAATTCCCAAGAACTCTCTGAGATAGAAGCCATTATTTTCTCAATAAGTAAATCAAGGCACTGGAAAATAATTTATCTCTGGTCATATAATTGGTAAATGGATTCAAACCCAGGCAGTCTGAATACAAAGGAACATTCTCAACCAGTCTGAATACAAAGGAACGTTCTCAACCAGCATGTTGCATAGCCATTCAAAAAAAGTCATCGAAGGAAAGCATTTACACAGTCTAGTGTTCAAAGAAAATGAAAGTGGCGCACCCTGAAAAACTGGTTGTGTTTACCAGGAATAAGGGATAATGGCATGCCACCCTAGGGAAGCATCTGATGCAGGGAGGGGAAATACAGGAACCCTAGCCTGTGTCAGTGATAGATTCTGATCTCTGCTGACTATTGCAGCCTGATGACAAAAGTTATGTCTCAAGAGATATGCCATTAGTTCAGCTTCGTGGTGTATAAATGTACAGTTGTACTCATTACATTGCAGATTTGACTGTAATCACTTTGTAATATATAATAATAAGTTAGACCTGTTTCTTGTGTTCTGTTCTGAAAGTTTAAATATCCTTCAATAATGGAAGTAAGACAGTTGCACACAGGAATCTTAATGTTAAATTATAGCACTATAGCATCTCAGATGATTAGGTGAAAGTGAAAAAGGGTGGACACGTGATTTATATTTATTCATTGCTGTATCCCCACCCTAGCACAGTGCCAGATGAATTAAGGCTGCAGTTATAACATTATTCATTTTCCAGTGAACTGTCTGGTTTATAAAAATCACACATTGAAGACTAACAGCTTTCTTAGCATATAGAAGACTTTTGTCCTGAGTGCATGCTAAGTTGTATCCAACTCTTTGCAATCCATGAACTGTAGATAGCCAGACTCCTCTATCTATGGGATTCCCAGGCAAGAATACAGGAGATTGTCCTGACCAGGGGACCAAACTGGCATCTCCTGCATTGGCAGGTGGATTTTTTTTTTTTTTTAACCAGTGAGCCACCTGCGAAGCCCTACAAATTCCAAAAGAAAGTAGTCAGATGTTTCAGTGTCACCCATGACATACAGACCCTGAGGCATCACTGTTAACCCAAGAACCACAATTAGTCTTAGGCTAATTGATCTTCAGTATGAGAAAATTTCCACAAAGGGGAGATGTACAATATTGTTAGATTAGAACACTGAGTATTCATTTATTTTCCCATAAGTTTCCACCTTCACTTTTTGAGTTATTTATTAACAACTCATTCAGTAATATTTGTGAACACATTTATTAATATTGCTCATGTCATATCACATAGATACTCGCTCTTGTGTCTGCCCCTTCCATGTTTAAGAACCAAAGTGTTTACACTGCTTTACCTGGATAAGCCCAGCCACTGTCTTATTTAAGGTCAGCCCCAGGAGCAGATGGAATTGCATCCACTGCCTTGATTCCCACTTGCCATATAATTAAATGTTCACAAGTGTGGGGGATTAGAATTTACAGATCTTTCAGTTCAGTTCAGTCCTCAGTCTTGTCCGACTCTTTGCAACCCCATGAATCGCAAAGGGCCAGGCCTCCCTGTCCATCACCAACTCCCCAAGTTCACTCAGACTCACGTCCATCGAGTTGGTGATGCCATCCAGCCATCTAATCCTCTGTCATCTCCTTTTCCTCCTGCCCCGATCTCTCTCAGCATCAGGGTCTTTTCAAATGAGTCAACTCTTCACATGAGGTGGCCAAAGTATTGGCGTTTCAGCTTCAGCATCAGTCCTTCTAATGAACACCCAGGACTGATCTCCTTCAGAATGGACTGGTTGGATCTCCTTGCAGACCAAGGGACTCTCAAGAGTCTTCTCCAACACCACAGTTCAAAAGCATCAATTCTTTGGTGCTCAGTTTTCTTCACAGTCCAGCTCTCACATCCATACATGACTGTTGGAAAAACCATAGCCTTGACTAGATGGACCTTTGTTGGCAAAGTAATATCTCTGCTTTTTAATATGCTGTCTAGGTTGGTCATAACTTTCCTTCCAAGGACTAAGCGTCTTTTAATTTCATGGCAGCAGTCACCGTCTGCAGTGATTTTGGAGCCCAGAAAAATAAAGTCTGATACTGTTTCCACTGTTTCTCCATCTATTTTCCATGAAGTGATGGGGCCAGATGCCATGATCTTCGTTTTCTGAATGTTGAGCTTTAAGCCAACTTTTTCACTCTCCTCTTTCACTTTCATCAAGAGGCTTTTTAGTTCCTCTTCACTTTCTGCCATAAAGGTGGTGTCATCTGCATATCTGAAGTTATTGATATTTCTCCTGGCAATCTTGATTCCAGCTTGTGCTTCTTCCAGTCCAGCGTTTCTCATGATGTACTCTGCATAGAAGTTAAATAAGCAGGGTGACAATATACAGCCTTGACGTATTCCTTTTCCTATTTGGAACCAGTCTGTTGTTCCATATCCAGTTCTAACTGTTGCTTCTTGACGTGCATATACGTTTCTCAAGAGGCAGGTCAGGTGGTCTGGTATTCCCATCTCTTTCAGAATTTTCCACAGTTTATTGTGATCCACAGTCAAAGGCTTTGGCATAATCAATAAAAGCAGAAATAGATATTTTTTCTGGAACTCTCTTGGTTTTTCCATGATCGAGCAGATGTTGGCAATTTGATCTCTGGTTCCTCTGCCTTTTCTAAAACCAGCTTGAACAACTAGATGTTTACAGTTCACGTATTGCTGAAGCCTGGCTTGGAGAATTTTGAGTATTACTTTACTAGCATGTGAGATAAGTGCAATTGTGTGGTAGTCTGAGCATTCTTTGGCATTGCCTTTCTTTGGGATTGGAATGAAAACTGACCTTTTCCAGTCCTGTGGCCACTGCTGAGGTTTCCAAATTTGCTGACATATTGAGTGCAGCACTTTCACAGCATCATCTTTCAGGATTTGAAACAGCTCAACTGGAATTCCATCACCTCCACTAGCTTTGTTCGTAGTGATGCTTTCTAAGACCCACTTGACTTCACATTCCAGGATGTCTGGCTCTAGGTGAGTGATCACACCATCGTGATTATCTTGGTTGTGAAGATCTTTTTTGTACAGTTCTTCTGTGTATTCTTGCCACCTCTTCTTAATATCTTCTGCTTCTGTTAGGTCCAGACCATTTCTGTCCTTTATCGAGCCCATCTTTGCATGAAATGTTTCCTTGGTATCTCTAATTTTCTTGAAGAGATCTCTAGTCTTCCCATTCTGTTGTTTCCCTCTATTTCTCTGCACTGATCACTGAGGAAGGCTTTCTTATCTCTCCCTGCTATTCTTTGGAACTCTGCATTCAGATGATTTTATCTTTCCTTTTCTCCTTTGCTTTTTGCTTCTCTTCTTTTCACAGCTATTTATAAGGCCTCCTCAGACAGCCGTTTTGCTTCTTTGCATTTCTTTTCCATGGAGATGGTCTTGATCCCTGTCTCCTGTATAATGTCACAAACCTCCGTCCATAGTTCATCACGTACTCTATCAGATCTAGTCCCTAAATCTATTTCTTACTTCCACTGTATACTTGTAGGGATGTAATTTAGGTCATACCTGAGTGGTCTAGTGGTTTTCCCCAGTTAGGAAGCCATTATTTCTGCCCACCATAATATATACTAAAAAAAGAAACAGTTTTGTTTAAATGATTATTTATAATTCAAGTCACTTTTCATTCCTTACTGTAGATCAGGGCTTCCATCTACGGCTGCTGTTCTTTAGGACTAAGAGATCTGTGAACACTTCTCATGTTGCCAGTTTACTGGAATATGACTATCTCAGATTTTTGATCATATGACGCTGTACTTAATCTACATTGAAACAAAAAACTTTATATTTTGCACTAGGGATAGCTGATTAACAATCTTGTGGTCATTTCAGGTGAAGAGTGAAGAGACTCAGCCAAACATGTGCACGTATCCATTCTACCCCAATTCCCGCCCCCTGTCCAGATTGGCACATAAAACATTGAGTAGAGTCCCATGTGCTATACAATAGG
This sequence comes from Aepyceros melampus, assembly GCA_006408695.1. Taxonomy (NCBI): domain Eukaryota; kingdom Metazoa; phylum Chordata; class Mammalia; order Artiodactyla; family Bovidae; genus Aepyceros; species Aepyceros melampus. Next base: position 40,308 of record SJXQ01004951.1, on the reverse strand, counting down.
TCCTTGTTGGCTATTCATTTTGAATATAGCCATGTAAAGGATATTTTCATTGGATATAGAGTTCTAAATTTACAAGTACTTGCTAGTTTATTTTTTCCTACTTGCGTCACTTAAAATGACATTCTTCCATCTTTCTGGCCTCCATTGTTTCTGAAGATCAGCCATCATTTATATCAGTTACCCGCTATGTGCAGTGTCTTTATTTTCTAGTTTTTAATATTTAAAAAATTTTTAGTTTTTCAGAAGTTTTAAGAAGAGGTGCCTAAGTTTGATTTTTTTTTTTTGCCGTTTTACAATTTTGGGGTTTCAGTGACTTTCTTAGATTTACGGCTTCATGCTTTTTCATCAGTGTTAGATAATTCTCACCTGGTCCCTTCAAAACTCTTCTCTCTTCATCTGGTTCTCCAGTCATACACAAGTTGATTCCACACACCTCTGAAGCCCTGTTTACTCAACCTGGATACTTCCTATGTATGTGCCGTCAGTTTACACATTTCTGCTGCTATTCTACAAGTGAGATTGTGATGAAATCTAATTAAATCTTTATTTGTAGTATTTGATTTTTATGTGTAATTTCCTGTAGAACTTTTCTGTTGATATCTCCTGGCTTTTTTTCCACCTCCTCTAACATATTTATTCTAATTACCTTGGAGTCCTTATCTGCCAGTTCCTACTTCTGGGTCATCTGTGGGTATGCTGCTATTGTTTATCTCCCCCCTCGATCATGAATCTCATTTCCTGCTTCTTCAGGTCTCATAGTTATCTACTGCATTCCTGCCACTGTATATATGTAAAACTTATGTACAAAAGGGCTTCCCTGGTGGCTCAGATGGTAAAGCGTCTGCCTACAATGCGGGAGACCCGGGTTCAATCCTTGGGTCGGGAAGATCCCCTGGAGAGGGAAATGGTAACCCACTCCAGTACTCTTGCCTGGAAAATCTCATGGATGGAACAGCCTGGTAGGCTACAGTCCATCGGGTCACAGAGTCGGACACGACTGAGCGACTTTCTAAGTACAAAAGTAAATAATATTCACCAAGAAAGGGGGGGGGCTGCCTTATCTACACTCCAGATTTTCTTTAACACTCAGACTGCTAGTGTAGCAGATCCGTCAGTCCGATTGATAGTTGAGGTATTTCTGGACTTTGTTGCAGCTTTAGTTTGGGGCTCAGTTCCCCACTGGACTGCACTATTTTCAGGGCAGGATTAGGACTTTTCCTTCAGCATGGTTTGCAGTCTGAGTAGCACTCTATGCGTAGGGTCCGGTCACCAGTTTTCCAAACCAGGGTTGATTTCTTCTTCTTTTTTTTTTAACAGAACAGTTGCTAGTTTTTTGGATCACTAGGTATGTCTCTGGGCTTTTGAGCCTGACTCTCTGCTCCACTCCCAGTGTTAGGAGCTTCATGCCCTTGGCAGGACTTTCTGTTCTACTCCATGCAAGGTGGAGGCCGCATTCATCTGTAGCTGATGTGGTTCAGCTTTGATGCTCTCCCAGTGTGGTAGGTTGCTGATGTGCGTTCAGGAAGACCCTCTGTACCTTTAGGAAGAGGATTACAGTGATCACTTTCAGGTCTTCCCTACCTCACCTGACCCATGCCTATAGAGAAGGCTCTGTGGGAAGGAGCTGGTGGGTAGGGACAGACTTTCTGTTTCTATATTGAGTCTGAATTCATCATACAAGCCACAGACAGCTAGGAAAAGTTCATTAAAAGTGTCTGAAGTCTCTTTACCCCAATCTGGTTGGTTCATTCTCCCACCAGTCTTAAAGGATTGAAGGCAGCCTTGTATCTTGTTTATTTCTGGATTTCAGTTTATCTAGGTTTCTTTATATCAAAATCTCTGATGGTTTTAAAAACTCTGATCTCACAGCTTTTCCCCAATATTTTTGTTGTTAGTTTGGCAGTCCCTACATTTTAACTGAAAGGAAAAATACCCTTTGCTAAAGTTTTCCTTTCTCTTTGATGAAGTATCAGGGCAATTTTGAAAAAAAAATTGTTATTGCTATTAAAGTTGAAAATAGGTTTAATTCTCCTTCATACAAAATGACATTCTATTCCGTGTACATTAGTAGCTGAAAATACAGCGATGGTTCACTGCTTTTATTTTCGAAATGACACTGAATGCTGTTAAATTTGATAAATTTAATGTCACCTTTTTCAGTGTTCAGCCTATTTGCTTTGTATATCCCAAGTATATATCCAAACAGCTACAGTGTACTACATAGTGAGTGTAAATTTTGCACACTTGATTAATATTGAATATAAGTCACCCTATGGATGTGGACTAACAATGTGGAAGTTGCTCTCAGGTGGCAATGCTAACCCTGTAAATATGCACAGTACCCTAATTATAACCACCCAGTGTCATGGTGTAGAAAATCATTAGGGTTCCAAGACAATACATGCCTTGATAAAAATGACCAAGCGTTATTAGTACATTGCCTTCTGTTCGAGGAATGTGAACTTGAAAATCCAAAAAAGCAAGAATTAATATTTATTAATTGTTTTAAGTATTCTTAATAATTTCTTAATTTATTAATCCAAAAACAAGAATGTATATTTATTTATATATTATCCTGTTATAAAATTATTAAAGGAGACAGAAAATATCTGATTAAGATGACAGAAATAGAGGGGCATTCAGAGAAAAGTAAATTAGATAGACACAAAGTTAAATCACAAAGAAATAAAAAATGAAATGCTATATGCTTTGTAATATGGCAGACAAGTTGAACTCTGGGCCGTCTAGTTTTTCACTATGTCAGCAAGGTTTCCACTTGCAATTAGAGTGGTGGAAAGTATGCATTTAGATTAGATCATAATGGGCAAATTATTTTAATTCCTGGAGCTTTAGATGTTTCCTGTGAAGATAGGTGATATTAAAACTTTTCCCTCCCAGCCACATACTTTTTGCTTAATGTCCCATTAAGTTCCCAGCAACCGGTGTTTGATCAGTTACTCTTATTAATCATAGTCTGTTGTGAGAGCCTTCAGTGATTCCTCAAATTCTGGGCACCTCCCTAAAGAAGAAAGCCTCTTAATTGTCAACTTTCTTACCCAACTTCACCAGCCCAGCTTGGGCTGCACACAGGAGATGCTTCCCTGAGCTCTTGAAACAACGTGTCATGTGCTGCTTTTTCCTTCATCTCTGCCACCCTTGCTGATGTGCCAGGATATCTCATCACTCTAACTGAGGCAGTGATTTAAGATGAGACTTCGAGTCATTTTATAAGGATGGATTATCCATGTTCTCAGAATATTTCAGGTGATAAACCCATCCTCCAAGTAAAAGTGAAATTCCCTCAGTTGTGTTTATTTTGTGACCCCATGGACTACACAGTCCATGGGTTTCTCCAGGCCAGAACACTGGAGTGTGTAGCCTTTCCCTTCTCTAGGGGATCTTCCCAACCCAGGGAGCGAACCCAGGTCTCCCATATTGCAGGCGGATTCTTTTACCTCCTGAGTCACCAGGGAAGCCCAAGAATACTGGAGTGGGTAGCCTATCCCTTTTTCAGTGGATCTTCCCGACCCAGGAATTGAACTGGGGTCTCTTGCGTTGCAGGTGGGTTCTTTACTAACTGAACTATCAGGGAAGCACCCAAAAATCCATCTTCCAACTTGTCCACAGTACAAAGAGTATATTTTGTCACCCTCTGTCAGATCAGAAATTCAGTCTCCTCCTTTATGTTCCCCTCCCAGAGAACTCCATGGTAAGCCTCGCTTCACCTTCTCTCCCCGTAGCCTCCCTGACTCCAGGGCCTTGTGTTGTGTATGCGGAAGATCACGTGTTATTCACTAGTCCTTCCTCTCTCTGCCTCTCACCACTCCCTTCCAGAATCTTCTAAAAGATTCTCTCATTTCTTCCAGCCCAAACTCAACAAGTCTCTCACAAACAAAATAATACAATTTGATTCTTCAAACCCTCCATCTCCTTCTGTTACTTAGAAATATTTTGATCACCTAAAAGCCTCTCTAGAATAACCTGAAATGATAGAACTTCCTCAATCTTAAAAGTCCCAAATCCATTTTTCCTTGTGGATTCTTAGAATTCCTGTAAGAATATTTCTCCCGACACAGTAACAGAACTTTTTGTGTTCTCTTTTATTCCAAATTTATACATTCAGACCCACTTGGTTATGCTTTTATGGAAATAGCTCCCAATTTTTACAAGGGAGTTCTGTTCCTAATCTTGACTCTCAAGCCATTTTGATGGAAAATTCCTCTTGCTGATTCAGCCAAGCAATCCATAAAACTACACGATTACTTTGTTATCAGAAAGAGCTCTTATAATCACTTCCATTTTCAAGCACCATTTCTCTCTGACCAGTTTAAAACAGTATAGGCTAGCTTATGATAAAAAACACAATGCTTCTCAACCAATTTTTAAGAGAAAGATTTCCATATAAGCATATTAGCTGAAATGCTTTCCCCTTCCTTCTTAAAAGCTTGACATTAGGACTGACATAAATACCCAGAAAAGTGTGGTCTGTTCCTGTGTGTCATCATCCATAACTCTCGAGCTCAGTATACTTGTCTGTGGCATGCCTGGGAGTTACTGGAAGTGAGTTCATTGGGAGTGTTTCCTCTATTGCTTATTTTTATATTTAAAAAAGAACAGGCTATAAGCTGCTTTTTATTGTGAGAACTTGTATAAGAAATCACTATTCTGTTTCCTCTCTTGCCAACCTCAAGTCCTTAATAGGAAACCATATTCTATCAAGTTTTATCATGGTAAAATAAGCTTTGTTTCTTTCTCTTTTCCTCCAAAATTTCAAGACAATAAAATGAGTGTAGTGCTATTTAGGCAGTAAAGAAAGAAACATAATGTTGAGCTGCACCCTGAAGACTCTTCTTTTGTATTATAATGCTTTTTATCCACAGATGTTAGTTGAAAATTGATATAATGATGTTTCTTGTAAGGCTACCAGAAACAAAACAAAACAAAAAACATTTTAAAACTAGAATAGATGTAATTGTATGTGATAAATGTGCCTCGTGGTATTGTACTAGAAACCCACAAGGAATAATTATCTATCAGTGGCACCTGCAGAGGAATTATAAGCAGCTGCAGAATTTGATTTTTGAACAACAACAAAAAAAAATAGAAGAGAAAATAACTTAAAGACTGGTATTAAGAATTGAGAAGTTAGAGAACAGAACAGAATATAGAATGAGAAGAGGATTTAACCGGGATTTCAGTCCAAAGATAATAAGGTGAAACACAGCTAGGAATGCATATATATTTAATTGCTATAAAGTGTGCAGGGCCAATTAGAGGAGAGGTAGGGAAAACATTGAGTTTGAAGTTCAGATCTCGTCTCTCACATTTAGGAATGTAAAACATCTGAATTTAGAAACTCTTTTGTTAGGCAGCAGGCTGTAATAAAAAGTATATAAAATCTGAAGACTAAAATATGTCTAGCCCCTGCTGTGTCACTTACAAGCTGTTTGTTCTTTGAAAGTTATATGATGTTTCTGATCATTTGTTTACATCATCATGTTGTGAAGACCAAGTAAATTTGCATTTGCTTTATACTTTGGACAAAGTTTAGTGAATATTAGGTACTTAGAAAATATGGATTGTCATTACACCTCTTTTTATTATTTTGGAAAATTCACAAAGTTTAAAAAAATCTTTTCTTGAATATGGACAAAGTCAGCTCTTGTTATTGTGGTAATTCTATAAAGTCTGTGTAAACACTGAACCATCGCTCCTGGGAATAGACAGTTTCTGCAATATTTGGGTCACATGTTCATCCACCTGTAAAGACGCAGCCTTGTCTTATGTGTGTTTCTAGTTAGACACCTATGTATTGGTGATTTGTTAATTCACAATTGGAGGAAGTCTGTTTAACCCATGGGTTTTCTTCATAAGGCACATCTAGTCTTCTGTTACAGACACTAGACAGCTCTTCAGCACGACAGACGGGCCCTTTTCCACACAAGGTCACCAGTAAGCACACACACATGAAGCGTGGCTAAATACATACACTGCAAAAGGGACACATTTGTAGTGTAGGCTCTGAAATGAGAAGGCCCAGTGTCCCCTTGCCTGACCTCACCTGGGGACGTGCTCACGGCGCGACTCCAGTGTTTCAGCGCTCAGTGCACGTCCACACATAACCACAAAGTTCAGCTCAGTCACTCAGTCGTGTCCGACTCTTTGTGGCCCCATGGACTGCAGCACGCCAGGCCTCCCTGTCCATCACCAACTCCCAGAGTTCACTCAGACTCATGTCCATCGAGTCAGTGGTGCCATCCAGCCATCTCTTCCTCTGTCATTCCCTTCTCCTCCCGCCTTCAATCTTTCCCAGCATCAGCGTCTTTTCCAGTGAGTCACTTCTTCACATCAGGTGGAAAAAGTATTAGAGTTTCAGCTTCAGCATCAATCTTTCCAATGAATATTCAGGACTGATTTCCTTTAGGAAGGACTGGTTGGATCTCCTTGCGGTCCAAGGGACTCCCAAGAGTCTTCTCCAACATCACAGTTAAAAAACGTCCATTCTTTGGTGCTCAGCCTTCTTTATAGTCCAATTCTCACATCCATACATGACTACTGGAAAAATCATAGCTTTGACTAGATGGACCTTTGTCAGCAAAGGGATATCTCTGCTTTTTAACATGCTGTCTAGGTTGGTCATAACTTTCCTTCCAAGGAGCAAGCGTCTTTTAATTTCAAAATATATGCCTGCATGCAGGAGACCCTGGTTTGATTCCTGGGTTTGGAAGATCCTCTGGAGAAGGGAAAAAGCTACCATCTGCCCTCCAGAACTAGTCCATGGGGTAGGAAAGTGTTGGACAGGACTGAGCGACTAACCACAAAAAAGCTGTGAGTATTTGAGAAGAAAATGTCTATGTAGAATCAATGAGAAAATTACAGAGGGAAAAAAAAAGGAAAGCATTTGATAATCCTGTTTTCATATACATATTTACATGTTTGTTTTTATTATAGTTGAAGTCCTCTTTAGAACTCTGAGAGCTTGAAGAACGTGGTCTCATCACATATGTGATGACTATCAGAGAAGAATGGCTTGGATTTTCAGAAATGTCAAATTAATCTTTCTGATAGGAATGTGATTTAAGTCCATTATATGAAAATTAAGAATCACACGTTCTTATTTTTGTTGTTTAGTGACTAAGTCATGTCTGATTCTTTGCTAAGTCTTGTCTGATTCTTTTGTGACCCCATGAACTATAGCTTGCCAGACTCCTCTGTCCATAGGATTCCCAAGCAAGAGTACTCCAGGGGATCTTCCCAACCCAGGGATCCAGCCCACATCTCCTGGATTGGCAGGTAGATTCTTTACCACTGAGTCATCAGGGGAGTGCATAGGTTCTTATGGTGAGTAAAAATGAGACATAATTTTTCAGTTATTTTTGCGGTAATTAATATCAACAGCAAAATACCGCATCCCTACTTAGAAACTTTCAAGCATTATGATAAATGTTGAAGTAGTGAGCAAAGAATATTGTAGGGACTGGGAACCCCTGATGTTGATTATACCAGGATGGGCTTAATTTGGACTCTTGTTGTGGTATAGCCTCATCCCACGAGACTATTATGGGATGTTACCTTTCTCCTAAATCATGCTACAGAACTCTTAAAACTATGTTGGCCGACATTTTCCCAAAATTGAATCATCTAGAACAATCTGATTCTTAAGAGGAGTGTACCTACTCAATGGTGGCTTTCCTAAGAACCACTTTAGAGTGTGTGGGCTTCCCTGGGGGGCTCAGACAGTAAAGAATCTGCCTGCAATGCAGGAGACCTGGATTCAATTCTAGGGTTGGAAAGATTCCTGGAGAAGGAAAGAGCACCCACTCCAGTATTCTTGTCTGGAAAATTCCATGGACAAACGAGCGTGGTGGGGGTCCATGGAAGCCTCATCCCACGAGACTATTATGGGATGTTACCTTTCTCCTAAATCATGCTACAGAACTCTTAAAACTATGTTGGCCGACATTTTCCCAAAATTGAATCATCTAGAACAATCTGATTCTTAAGAGGAGTGTACCTACTCAATGGTGGCTTTCCTAAGAACCACTTTAGAGTGTGTGGGCTTCCCTGGGGGGCTCAGACAGTAAAGAATCTGCCTGCAATGCAGGAGACCTGGATTCAATTCTAGGGTTGGAAAGATTCCTGGAGAAGGAAAGAGCACCCACTCCAGTATTCTTGCCTGGAAAATTCCATGGACAAACGAGCGTGGTGGGGGTCCATGGGGTCACAACTGAGTGACTAAGCACGTCAGTGAGGCAGGAAGATTAGCCCACTACTAAGGGTCATTGTTGTTAGAAATAGAAGAGAAACAGCTCAAGCATAACTCGTGCCCACTCCCTCAGATCACTTCAATCTCATCTGTGCTGACTCTCTATATTCCTTGACTGTGGTACTGCTCACTCTTGTTTTCTCATTCTGTCGTGGACTCCACTGTCTGCTGTCTACTTCTCCTTGAAAACAGAGACTATATCTTATCCATGAAGATGGTTATGGTTTTTAGAACCGTGCTTACCACAGTGGAGGGCTTCCCTGATAGCTCAGTTGGTAAAGAATCCGACTGCAGTGTAGGAAACCCTGGTTCGATCCTTGGGTTGGGAAGATCCTCTGGAGAAGGGAAAGGCTACCCTCTCCAGTATTCTGGCCTGGAGAATTCCATGGACTGTATAGTCCATGGGGTTGCAAAGAGCTGGACATGACTGAGCGATTTTCACTTTGGTACAGTGGAGGTCCTCAAAGAAGCTTGTGAAACAGTGGAGGAGGAGACTGAGAAAGAGCCAAGCCTTGCAAGTGAGTGTCTTTAATGACAGGTCTGGGAGGCACTGGCTGGTGCCCGGAGTGCAGAGCACCTATGTCCATCAGGGCAGGGCCCTCAGCCTGGCTGCCCTGCCCTCCGTCCTTCTTGGCGACACCCTTTATACATCTTTTCCTACTCAGAAACAGCGTTAGCTCTACATCACTCCATCCTTCTGAGGTTAGGTTTCTGATAATTGTTTTCATTCCCTTTCCTTTAGAGAAAGAGCCAAGCCTTGCAAGTGAGTGTCTTTAATGACAGGTCTGGGAGGCACTGGCTGGTGCCCGGAGTGCAGAGCACCTATGTCCATCAGGGCAGGGCCCTCAGCTGGCTGCCCTGCCCTCCGTCCTTCTTGGCGACACCCTTTATACATCTTTTCCTACTCAGAAACAGCGTTAGCTCTACATCACTCCATCCTTCTGAGGTTAGGTTTCTGATAATTGTTTTCATTCCCTTTCCTTTATAGAGGGGAAGAGCACAAAGGACCATGAGATTTTTAATATCACTTGCTGACTGTCACCACTAATTTCAGTCAAGGCCTGTAGGCCAAATGGACACTTTTGCTAATCGGCAGACTCTACACAAGGACGTAGGCTTCTGTGTGCATGCGTGTATGTCGGTGTGTATTTATGTGTATACTGACTCAAAGAATGTGACCAAGCAACATACCTGAATGAAGAAAGGGAAAAGTAAAGAGCGCTTGTGAAAGAAAGATCTCTGAAACAACGGACTATACGCATATTTGCTTTCTTAGGAATCTCCAAATTATTCACAAGGATAGCACCAGATATTCTGAAGGATATGGAACAGGGACCTAAATCAGTGTGATGCTTGTCTTAGAGGCTGGGAGATTGCAGGAGACTCCCATTGTTAACTTATAATAATAATCCCTATAAAGCTCTTAAGATACTAAATAATGTCATCCCACAGATAGTAAAATATTCCCAATCGATAACAAAGGCAGAAACTTGAAATCTTGCCAATTTCCAGTGTCTAACGTAGCACTAAAACAAGACAAATCTGGAAGTTTCCAAACTGATAATTAGGATATTTAAGTACCTGAAATATTAACTTGGCTGATCAGCCCTAAAGTTAGTTATCAAAAAAATTATTTAAATCATAGGGCACACCAAATTATAGACAACTCAGATTTGCAAAGGCGGACGACATTATCAACAGTCCATAATTTCCATTGCTCCAAACAATGCACTGTCAGTTGTCTTTCATTAATATTTTTGTCTGAAAACTTTTTCACATGCATTCATATCATTTTAATGGTTTCTGTTGGCTGTGTCCATTACTACTTTAGAAAAAATGTGTAGTTTCTCTTATATCACCTTTAAAAAAAAAACAAAAGGATCACCTTGTTTAGACTCAACTAAAATAGAGTAACTTTTAGAATGAATTAATCTAGGAAAAGTTGTATAATAAATTCACTATTTCCTAACTGTCATTACTGGCCAGAAATATTACAACACTTTAGTGTAACAATTCAGAACTGTCCTCCAGATCTGTAAAATAATCAACAGTTCCATTATTTTGCATTGATTGGGAATGGTACAACAAAGTAGCTCTAAATGCTGTACATTAATAACGAGTTTTCCACAAATGATCCATTGTCCTTTTTTGATATTTCATATATTTTTGGTGTTATAATGCCTCACAGTCATATTCTAAACCTCAGTTTTAATCACATCTTCCTTATAAATGAAGACGGTTACAATAGGAAGACAGGTCAGTTTTAGCTAACTGTATTATTACTTATGTATTATAACTGTATTATTACCTTATGGCAGAAAGTGAGGAGGAGCTAAAAAACCTCCTGTTGAAAGTGAAAGAGGAGAGTGGAAAAGTTGGCTTAAAGCTCAACATTCAGAAAACGAAGATCATGGCATCCGGCCCCATCACTTCATGGGAAATAGATGGGGAAACAGTAGAAACAGTGTCAGACTTTGTTTTTTTGGGCTCCAAAATCACTGCAGATGGTGACTGCAGCCATGAAATTAAAAGGCGCTTACTCCTTGGAAGAAAAGTTATGACCAACCTAGATAGTATATTCAAAAGCAGAGACATTACTTTGCCGACTAAGGTCCGTCTAGTCAAGGCTATGGTTTTTCCACACCCTTATGGCAGAAAGTGAGGAGGAGCTAAAAAGCCTCTTGTTGAAAGTGAAAGAGGAGAGTGGAAAAGTTGGCTTAAAGCTCAACATTCAGAAAACGAAGATCATGGCATCTGGCCCCATCACTTCATGGGAAATAGATGGGGAAACAGTAGAAACAGTGTCAGACTTTGTTTTTTTGGGCTCCAAAATCACTGCAGATGGTGACTGCAGCCATGAAATTAAAAGGCGCTTACTCCTTGGAAGAAAAGTTATGACCAACCTAGATAGTATATTCAAAAGCAGAGACATTACTTTGCCGACTAAGGTCCGTCTAGTCAAGGCTATGATTTTTCCTGTGGTCATGTATGGATGTGAGAGTTGGACTGTGAAGAAGGCTGAGCGCCGAAGAATTGATGCTTTTGAACTGTGGTGTTGGAGAAGACTCTTGAGAGTCCCTTGGACTGCAAGGAGATCCAACCAGTCCATTCTGAAGGAGATCAACCCTGGGATTTCTTTGGAAGGAATGATGTTAAAGCTGAAACTCCAGTCCTTCGGCCACCTCATGCGAAGAGTTGACTCATTGGAAAAAACCCTGATGCTGGGAGGGATTGGGGGCAGGAGGACAAGGGGACGACCAAGGATGAGATGGCTGGATGGCATCACAGACGCGATGGACGTGAGTCTGAGTGAACTCCGGGAGTTGGTGATGGACAGGGAGGCCTGGCGTGCTGCGATTCATGGGGTCGCAAAGAGTCGGACACGACTGAGGAACTGAACTGAACTGATCGTGAGAAAAAAATTTTAAAGATGGATTTGCCCTGTTGTGCTAATTTATTTTTCTCTGACAGTCAATAATGTTTCGTTTTCTAGTCCTGAAGAGCAGAAAAGATATAAAGCAATTTAAAAATTTGCCTAAGATTTTATGAGACAGTGAAGGTGGAGGTAGAAAAGGACTGAGAGGTAAAAAAATATATATGTATATATTTGCTGAGGTACCTATACATGTGGGTTTAGCAAAGAGAAAGGACCCACCACTAATTGTGTATGTATGTTTTAATCCCCACAATGTGAAGAAGAGGTAGGTGCTATTATCCTCATTTTTGAACAGGGATCAAGAGCCATGACAGATTAGACACTTGCCCAATGTCACTCATTTAGTAAACTGTGACACCGAGGGCCAAACTCTTTTGTCTGATTTCAAGACCACTGCTTTTTTCACTGTAACACAAATACCTATTTCTATTTCTCCCTTTTTGTAAACTTTATGTTAAGCTGAGGGTCTAAAACTATCTAGAAAGGGGTCATTATATACAAATGATAGTGAAAGTGCCAAAAATTTATTCATTTATCTTGGAAATAAAATTAGAAACATTACCTTAATTAGAAGCACTGAGGAAGTTAGGAATGGGTGCCAGCTGGATGCATTGGCATGTGCCTATAGTTCTAGATATTAGATAAGACTAAAAGAAAGCTAAAACTTAGAAATTCATATTATATCAATGGAAACTGGGAAATAAGGTCATTGCATTATTTTCAGCAGCCATTCTCCAATTAAGGAGTCCCAAGGTCCTTAAGGAAGTGTGAACAAACTCATGCTGAATGAACCCTATCATTTAATGAAGAAAACATTAAGAATCAGTCTCACAAAGCAATTGTTATAGATTCTAGTATCATTATTTTGTAAAGTAGTTTAAGAATTATGATTAATTTTCATTTTTAACAAAATCTAACATATTTTGAATGTATACATTTAAAAATTTTGCCAAATTTCTAAGAAAGATTTTACTATTTAAGGGTACCCTTTGTTTATAGAAGAACATATCTACAAATTTATAATATATAAATGATTTTTAAAAATCCCATGTGCACGTGTGGTTTCAGAGCCAACTTTGAAGGAATATATTTCCTTGTTATTCCTAAGAATCTCAAATATATTTTTTGTGTGTGTCTGTGAGAACTTCCAAAAAACCTGTGCATGAGATGGGGAGATATTACTGTACCCATTCACAGAAGAATGAGTGAAATTGGGACCTCATCTCTACAATGAATCAATAAAAGATTCCTCCAAATACTGAAGCCTCCAGAATAAACGTCCATGTTTGATGTGAGTGCTCCCTGTAATAACAGCAGGTCATGTGTGTGTGTGTTTCTGATTCCAGGCTCTTTCAATATTTTATTAATCATAAAGTATTAAAATTATCTTTCTTAACTATTTTTGTATTTATGATGTCAGCATTAGCAAAAGCTAAAGGGATTTTCTAATAGAAAATGTCACCAGGAGAGCAAAAGTCTAATCACCGAGATGGCTTGACAAGCACTATATACAATGCTTGTATCTGTATGTGTAATACCACTGCATTCTGGCAGAAGTAGTGGATACAGTGAACTCTGTGACAAACTCGAATGCTTCTTCATTTAGAGTGAAATCTCATTTACCTCTGGTAAATGCTTCTTTATTCACAAGAAAATGCTTATTTACTTGTGAGCTATTTTAAGTCTCTGGAAGAGACATAGCTTTAACACCAAAAGGAAACATCTAATTCACCTTTTAGTTGGTTCTTCTAAGTCCACTATCCATGAAGGAAGTCCAAAAGAATCTCCAGGGTTATTTTTGCTGAGATGATTTCATACATACCTCTCTTCTCTTCAGGTCTACCTGATTCCCATAAAGTTACCAGGTTCCCAGTCAGGTGTGTGTGTGGAGGGGTGGTGTCTGTATGTCTGTGTCTAATGTATTGATTGCCCTCTAGTGGATGGAGTATACAGATTTTTTTGTTGTTACTATGTGATGAACCTACACACTAATCTTGGAATAGTCAAAAATGCTGCCTTCATATTTTCAAGGGGCAAACTTAGCATCTACTTTTATCTTTGTGCTCTTAGAGCACAACTTTTAGTTAATTCACTCCTAAACCATACTTTCTGGGTTGCTATCTTTTTTCAGTTTATTAAAAACAACAGATATTTTTGCAAGTCTAGTATATACAAGAGACTGACTATTAATAAATTAGAGATGAGTAAAAAGAAGTATAATGCCTTGTATCTGGATTTAGATAGAGCTCAAATTTATCTTGGATGTGATATGTACATCTAATAAAACTGACCAAAATATCTTTTCCTGGTATTAAATGCTAAATGCATCTTTTAGATAAACAAGGCTATTGATTTTGCAGCAAATAATCATCTCACAGTCCCACCCTCCTTCATCCCCCATGATGGAACCCTGTGAAATTCTAAGAGAAGTTTCACTACAAATAAGTGTAGAGCATAAATCGGGTCATGAGTCACTGAAACCATAGAACTGGTCCCTTTACTAGCTCTGGACTCCAGTGATATCTTTTAATTCTAAAGATTTCTTTCAAAGTAAGATTATGGATTCCCATTTCTTGTGACACTTATGACACTGTAGGTTTCTGAGGTACAGAGTAAATTAGGACTTCCAAAAAAAATTTTTTAGTTAATAGTTTTATATATATTTAACACTGATTAAATAAAGGTTACAGGTTAGAGTGGATCAGGGTGGAGTAGAATGAATTTCGAACTTAATACATATCAAGTAAATCAGTTAATTATATTCAGTTACCTAAATATTTTCACATGAAAATCCCCTCAATTTTCTTTTCTCCTCTCAGTTCAGTTCAGTTCAGTCGCTCAGTCGTGTCTGACTCTTTGTGACCTCATGAATCGCAGCACACCAGGCCTCCCTGTCCATCACCAACTCCCGGAGTTCACTCAGACTCACATCCATCATGTCGGTGATGCCATCCAGCCATCTCATCCTCTGTCGTCCCCTTCTCCTCCTGCCCCCAATCCCTCCCAGCATTAGGGTCTTTTCAAATGAGTCAACTCTTCGCATGAGGTGGCTAAAGTACTAGAGCTTCAGCTTTAGCATCATTCCTTCCAAAGAACACCCAAGACTGATCTCCTTCAGAATGGACTGATTGGATCTCCTTACAGTCCAAGGGACTCTCAAGAGTCTTCTCCAACACCACAGTTCAAAAGCATCAATTCTTAGGTGCTCAGCCTTCTTCACTGTCCAACTCTCACATCCATACATGACCACAGGAAAAGTCATAGCCTTGACTAGACAACTGTTAAGCCTAGTAAATACATGGCAAAAGCCTTCCTACTTTAAGTCCAATCAAATCCATTGATCATTTTCTACAGTTAATCTAATACTTCACTTTTCATGTATAAAAATAAGCATATACAAAAATCAGTCTTGGAAAATAAAATTTTTTCTGAGAGTAGTTTTCAGGAAAAATACCAATGCTCATAGTTAGACACAAGTGGAAATTTCCTCTATGACACTTTCTCTAATCACTTAGTGCAGATCTAGTATTTAGGTAATCGTGATACATTTCCTCTATTTCAGAAACACCATGACTAAATTCAGGATGATATTTTAGCTTAAAAATATGTTGGATTCATATGTAGATGTATAATTCTGTAGCAGCCCTTATGGATTTCTTATCACATTTTTAACAGTGGTTGGAAACAAAGAAACATGAATAATAAATTCATTTATTAGTATGAATTCATGTGAACATCAAAGTGATTTTACTTTTTCTGTTTGGGACCCTAACTTTCTGGCTCTATTGAGTAACATTGTTCAACATATTCTGAAAATTAATAAAATCTTTCATAGAAAACCAAAGCAAATCTCACCATGCTTTAATAGTATTTTAGTATCATAATGACTTATTGCTAAATTTAATATTCAATTTTAAAAGGTATATATCAAAGAGTTTTGCAATATTTTTACTCATTTCATTGAAATTTTGATAATAAATAGAACACATACTTTAACTGTGAAGACTTAGGACATGTTTATTTATTTATCATCTGGATTTTCCTTCTTATCTCTGACATGATGAGGCCAGTGTGAGAAAATAGGATGGCCAGAGAGCAAATGTAAAGATGGAGAAGGATAAAACATGCTGTTCACAGAGGCTTTCAGGAACTTCATTAATGAAGAACTGTGAGATAACATTGCAAATGGTTGGGAAGAAAGTAATTTTATGTAACATATATCTATAAAAAATAAGTTTTTTGACAAATACTATATGATATCACTTGCATTTGGAATCTAAAAGAATGATACAAATGAACTTGCTTACAAAATAGAAACAGACTCACAAACCTAGAGAACAAACTTACATTTACCAAAGGGGAAGGGAGCAAGGGATAAATTAGGAGTTTTGGATTAGCAGGACAAATATTTTTAGTATATATGAAAAAATAAAATAGATAAACAGCAAGGTCTATTGCTGCACAGGGAATAACACTCAGTATTTTGTAATAACCTATGAAAATGAGAGTGAAGTCGCTCAGTCGTGTCCGACTCTTTGAGACCCTGTGGACTGTAGCCTACCAGGCTACTCCATCCAGGGGATTCTCCAGGCAAGACTACTGAAGTAGGTTACCATTTCCTTCTCCAGGAGATCTTCCGGACCCAGGGATCAAACGTGGGTTTCCCGCATTGGAGGGAGATGCTTTTAACCTCTGAGCCACCAGGGAAGCCCAATAGGTAATAACCTATAATAGAATAGAATATGAAAAAGAATACATATATATGTATATGCATATATATAAATAAATCAGTTTGCTGTACACCAGAAATTAACATAATATTGTAAATTAATTATACTTCAATAAAAATGCATTTTTCTTTCTATTAAAATAAAAGATGTTATGTGAATGTGAATAAAAATAATAACCATAAAGTCAACCACAATGACAGAAACAACTACTACCTTTTATTGAATGCTTACCATGTTCCACACATGGAAAGAGATTACTGTGACTGATCTTATTGGCAGCATTCATTTACAAACTGAGAGCTGAAACAAGTTGTGTTCACCGTTGACTCTCAGACATACAGCTGGCACACCTCAGGGGTTGTAATGACAGAGACTTTGTGGTACAAAAAGAAAATAGAAATATGTGAGAGTTTTATTAGAATGATGACAATGAGCAATGCACTATATGTATTCATTTATCCATTTAATGGCTTTAGCTCACCTACATCTGCTAACTCAGATTAATTAAAAAAAAAAAACTCTCTGGTGAGTTGAGAAGCTTGTAAATGAAGTTAAGTATGTGCATATAACAATAAGAAAGGGAAAGAATGAAGGAAATGAGAGAATATGCATGGAAAGAAGCAGGGGAGAGAGGAGGAAGCAAAAACTAAGTTCAAGCTCAATAAGAAACATCGTACACAGATTTCAAATTTGCCACTATAATACGGAGTTAAGTATTGCTCTTATACCCTTTTTCTTGGATACAGTCAGTGGATACTAGACCATGTCCATAAACTCATGGTAACATCAAAGAAAAAGATTCATTTGAAAGCTAATTCATTGTTCTGCCTATGTCTCCAAGCATCATAAACAAATCAATCTTCTTGCATGTTACAACCACTTCATATTTTCACCAGAAGCTTACTTCCAGATCAGGAAGGACCTTCAATACCTCTAAGATCCTTGTAAAGCTTAAATTTTGAAATGTAAACCACCCTGAAGCTTTTCATTCTCTTTGTGCAAAGATAAGAATCCCCAGTGGATATGAGTCCCTGATTTCATTGCATGAACTGTAGTGGATGCTTGAGTACTATTTAGATTCATTCTATGAAAACCGTCATTTCATATATGTTATCTGCCAAAAATATAACTTCTGTTTCACTTTAAAGGAAAAGGTATATAAGCCAATGGCATGATGTCCAAATTGGAGTTAAACGCAGCAAAGAACTAATGCCTGCAAAGCAACAGTGCTTGGCTGATGTTTCATGTATGGCAACAAGCGGCAAAGGTACAACTCTATCAAGCCTTTGATTATGCTTTAAAAGCAGAGAATACCTTTACAGACCCAAACTTTAATAGTCATAGAAGAAGCAAAACAAAACAAAAAGCAAAACACCCTCTAGAATTACCCCTTAGGATCTATACACATCTCTGCCTTTTTAGATAGTTTTCTCCCTTCTGATTCTCTTGTGCTATTTGAAATGTGTCTCTCAGCTTTATAAATCTGTACCTCTACAAATTAACTAGTGCAAAGGAAAGTGAAAGAAATTCTTTCTTTCTTGATATTTGACCCTTTGAACATTCAACTATTTTGCAGGTTCCCTAAACCCCATGCCCTGTGAAAGAGACAGGTTTCACTCTGCCATTCCATATGTACCATTCAGTTCAGTTCAGTTCAGTCGCGCAGTCGTGTCCGACTCTTTGCGACCCCATGAATCGCAGTATGCCAGGCCTCCCTGTCCATCACCAACTCCCGGAGTTCACTCAGACTCACGTCCATTGAGTCTGTGATGCCATCCAGCCATCTCATCCTCGGTCGTCCCTTTCTCCTCCTGCCCCCAATCCCTCCCAGCATCAGGGTCTTTTCCAATGAGTCAACTCTTCGCATAAGGTGCCCAAAGTACTGGAGCTTCAGTTTTAGCATCATTCCTTCCAAAGAAGTCCCAGGGTTGATCTCCTTCAGAATGGACTGGTTGGCTCTCCTTGCAGTCCAAGGGACTCTCAAGAGTCTTCTCCAACACCACAGTTCAAAAGCATCAATTCTTCGGCGCTCAGCCTTCTTCACAGTCCAACTCTCACATCCATACATGACCACAGGAAAAACCATAGCCTTGACTAGACGGACCTTAGTCGGCAAAGTAATGTCTCTGCTTTTGAATATACTATCTAGGTTGGTCATAACTTTTCTTCCAAGGAGTAAGCGCCTTTTAATTTCATGGCTGCAGTCACCATCTGCAGTGATTTTGGAGCCCAAAAAAACAAAGTCTGACACTGTTTCTACTGTTTCCCCATCTATTTACCATGAAGTGATGGGGCCAGATGCCATGATCTTC
>SJXQ01004951.1:0-20455 GCA_006408695.1 Aepyceros melampus | reverse complement strand
TACTGCATTTCGGACTCTTTTGTTGACCATGATGGCTACTCCATTTCTTCTGAGAGATTCCTGCCCACAGTAGTAAATATAATAGTCATCTGAGTTAAATTCACCCATTCCAGTCCATTTTAGTTCGCTGAGCCAAAGCAAAAACAATCCCCAGTTATGGATGTGACTGGTGATAGAAGCAAGATCCGATGCTGTAAAGAGCAGTATTGCATAGGAACCTGGAATGTCAGGTCCATGAATCAAGGCAAATTGGAAGTGGTCAAACAAGAGATGGCAAGGGTGAACGTCGACATTCTAGGAATCAGCGAACTAAAATGGACTGGAATGGGTGAATTTAACATATGTACCATAGTAGCTTGAAATCATCCCTCAAACCAGAAGAGGCATCTGAAGAGCTGAGACATGACTGTGGATATCTCCCTTGCCTCTTCAGCAGAGACCAAATGCAGGTAGTAACTAAAGCAGTTTAACTATATATCATGGGAGGGAGTAAATACTATTAATCTTCAAAAACATGTAAAACTGTGTTGTCCTCCCATTAAAATGTGAATGAATCCTGAGCATTAAAGTATTTTTTAAAAAAGAATATGAAAGAGACTCTACACTGTTGGAGGAAGTGAGCCATAAAGTATAGTGTCCAAGGCTCCTGAGGAAAGTTGCAGTTCCATGACAAAGGAGAGAAAAAAACTGAGTTTTGAGCTTTTGTAGCTGTATTCACAGCACCAGGCAGAGGTCTTTTAATGTTGAAACAGCCCCTAATACCCCCAAGAGCCCATGCTTTTCAGCTTATAAAACTTAGTAAACATGCAAGTCTAGAAGGATTCAGGTGTTCTTATTCACACAGCTGATTTACAGCAGCTGGCTATAATGGAAAAAGTATCATCTTGTAAGCCTTAGGGTATCTCTGAGTGAGGGGGAAAGCAAGTAGTCTTTTATTTCTGCTTTACTTATACTTACAAGGAGGGTAGGACTAAGTAAAGGAAAGAATACAAGGGGTATGCACAGAGGGGGGAAAAATGAAACACGATTCCCAGCTTTCTCTGTTTTCAGACTGTTGATTTTTCTTTCATTATTCAGAAAAATATATATATTTTTCTCTGAACTTGTTAATATTTATGGTCTTTTCCCCTGGTTAGGAAAGCCAGCTTTATTATGGAAAGTGAAAAGTGTCTGCAGAAATTACAAACAAAACGAAGTGTATTCTAAATCCCTTACAGCTAATCTCATTATAAATGTGAATTTTTCTTCAGTGATGACAGGCAAGAATATATTTGAAACATACAATTTAAATGTTAATAAAGAAATGTCTCCAAAATCTGTGAACTCTAATACTTCAGCAGGAGCCTTTGGGGAAGAATTATTGGTAGCAGCCAGTAAGAGACAGACGAGTTTGAAATCGAAGCTCTGTGCTTAGTCGCTCAGTCATGTCCGACTCTTGGTGACCCCATGGACTGCTGCCTGCGAGGTTCCTCTGTCCATGGGATTCTCCAGGCAAGACTGCTAGAGTGGGTTGTCATTCCCTTCTCCAGGGGATTTTCCCAACCCAGGGATCGAACCCAGGTCTCCCACATTGCAGGCAGATTTTTTACCAACTGAGCCACCAGGGAAGCCCAAGAATACTGGAGAGGGTAGACTAGCCCTTCTCCAGGGAATCTTCCTAACCCAGGAATCAAACCAGGGTCTCCTGCATTGCAGGTGGATTTTTTACCAGCTGAGCTACCAGGGAAGCAAACGCGAGTTAATGCAGTCACTAGGGGAATCAGATCAGTGAAAAGTGAATCCAAATCAAATAGAACTGGCCCTGAATAATTGTCAAAATGTTAGAGACCTTTAGAAAGGTCTCATAATTTGAGTGTTTCTTCTGTGCAACACATATCATAAATGCTACTTGGAGGTAGCATATTACGTTTGCCCCATTTGTATTTTCTCTCACTGTTGTGGTAACAAAACTTTTTAATGCATTTTAGCTGCAGATGTCCCCTTGCTTTTGTATCTCAAAAGGAATAGCTAAAAAAACTGCCAGAGGCACTGCTTGCCGTGCAGGTTTGTTCTCTTATCATCCATTTTAGCTGATATATTTGTACACCTTATATTTATGTACCATAGTTCATTCCAACCAGAAGGGATTTTGAGGAAATGCATGTTGTGTCAAGGGAACCAAGGACAAATTGGGCAAAAATGAGACTAATTTTATCATGCAGGGCATGTGGCAGCTGCAGCAAGGAAAGGAGCCACTGCTGAACAGTTAGTTATAAAACTCCAAACCACTCCTTTTGGAGACAGTATTTTCACCTTACATTGAGATGTACTGAAGGTGCCCTCTGCCCTTTAATAGCAGCTCCATGACTTTCTGATATGTTGCTTTGGCCCTGAAGAATCAAGCCACATAAAACTGAAATGCTCTATACTTAAGCAGCACCTTTCATCCAACAGCCTAAATCCCTCTTACAATCTCTGGTTCATTAACTCTCATAATACCTTCCTGAGGCGACATGTATAAACCCCATGGTTTGTAGATGGGGTAGCAGAAAAGTCAGAACACAGTTAACTGACTTACTCGGAATGTCACAGTATAAGTTTTTCTACAGTGGCAATTGATTGTAAAGCTCTGGGCTCTAAGGATGTAGACATAACATTCCTAAGAAGGTGCCCTGTGAACTTGAAATGCTACTGAAATGACATGCATGCAACTGCAGGGGGGAAAAGAAACACTGTTCTATATCAACAACATGATATATGGGAAACCTTTGACCATATGAATGATGTTGACATTATTGTATCTTGAACACAGTTTCTCAAGCGGAACCTCACATCACTACAAGCAAAAGTATCTAGCATTATCAGTCTGATGAGGACAAATGGGCAGAGGAGGAGGCTAAGAGTGTGACAGGTCATGGCATGAGCGTTGTTAGACCACAAGCCCAGAGGCAACATCTGGCACAGGTAAGAAAGTTTTAGAAAAGAGCCATTATCTTAAATCCCAAGAAGGGATTTAAGAACCAGTGGAAGCAGATTTTCATAAGAAACAGAAAAGAAAGGTTAGATCATAAATAAGCTATATATGTGCCTGCCCTACCACCTGCATTGTTTAAATAATAATACTGCACATGTGGTGGTTTGAATACTTTTGATCTCTGATGGCTTCACTGTCATCATCATTACCACCACCACTATCATTATGTTTCTCATCATTAGAGAAGAGAGAATTTTTATGATTCTCTTTGCCATGGTCTAAATAGCAGACTACACAACAGTGAACCAAAGTGAGAAAATTCATCTCTTTATGGTAATAGGACAAGAACACACTGCCTCCTGCTGATCACTTAAGGCTTTCCACTTCTCTCTGGAAGGTGCAGCAATATTTCCTTAGCACCAACTCTCTTTGGTGAAAGATAAATGGAGAAATTTATTTTCTAAATTGTAAGGATATAAGGTCTAAACTGATAGGTGTGGCTAGGTTTTTTTTGGAGAGAAAATTATCTTACTGGAACCAAAAAAGAATGGTGAAGCTACCTTCACCTTTACAAAAAGCATATTCCCTTGTGTGTGCATGTGTGTGTTTGTGTGTGTGTGTGTGCATGTACATGTTGGTAGGGTGAAGAGAGAGAACAGAGAGAGGAGAATTAATCTCATCATTAATATTCCAAAACTGGCAGTACAGAAATTGTCCCTGAAGACATTGTCTTGTAGTGAGTACAAGAGTGTCTATCATATTTGTTACCCTCATTTATTTCACTTCATGTTTATGAGCTCTTTATCCTCATGCCAACACTGACTCCTCATTGGGTCTAAAGTATATGAATATTTAGAGGTAAAATATTTCTCTGGGTCCAGGGTTTTATCTCCCACTGGGATAAGTGTACAATGATTTCACCAAATTATTAAATTTTGTTTTATATTTTATGTGTGAAACTTTTCAAAAGGATAGAAGTAATGCTTATAGGGGACTGAAGCAGTTTATGCTGCTCCCTTTTTCTTATATTGTTTGGTTTGCATTCAGAAGGAATCATTTGAAAGTAATTTCTAAAAGTTAGGTCTCCAGTGCTAGAGCATTGCCTCTAGTGGCATTTGACATCTTAGTAATGTTCTGGAATAGGTCCAGACTCAAGCACTGTACCACACTGATGCAAAGCCATTACACCTACAATTCTTAGTGTGCTAAGTCGCTTCAGTCATGTCCAACTCTGTGCAACCCCATGAACTGTAGCCCACCAGTCTCCCCTCTTCATGAAATTCTCCAAGCAAGAATACTGGAGTGAGTTGCCATTTCCTTCTCCAAGAATTCTTACTAGAGAGAACTCTAGTTCTCTCTGATGAGACCCTCACTGGGTCTTATCAGTTACACGTGATTTACTACATGACACCTTGATTACTTTTCCTTCATGCTCTATAGAACATTATTTATCTGAGGGAAAAAGTAAGTAAAATATTTTACCACCCATAAATCTCAACTGAAAGATGGATAAACTGCAGTTTAATAAAAAAAAAGAAAGTTATTTTTAATGGTGGACTCGTCTTGAAACCCTGATGCTTACTGGGTTTATTTTATCACTCACCCAGGTTTGCTTGCCTCCTGACTTTCTGAGAAAGCTTCAAGTGATTCTCTGAAAGGGACAGCAGAGCCAAGTATCAACAAAAGAAAAGCAATGGCAGAAACTTTTACTCCTCACCTATCTGGTCTAATGTTGGCAGATATTTCTGTAATTCTCATCTTTAGAGGATAGTTGCCAGATGACTCATTAACAATGAATTGACTCAAATTTAAGAAAATAGTACTCTCATTTTTCATAGACTTAGGAATTTGGATTCAGGACAAAAGTATTTGGAATGAAAAATTGATAGATGTGAAGTGGAAAAGAGATAATAAAGCATTGAAGTCTTATACTCTCTTTGTTATATCCGATTCTTCCCTTTTCTGAATCCTATTCTATATTCCATTCTCACCATCAGACATTTTCTAATGTCTTTCCTGAAGTGGTTGGACTTCAGCAGATTGGTGCTATCATTTCTTTATCAAAGGAGATTGCTAATGAGTTGCATATTTTTTTCAGCTGACACTTTATGATCCATTTACAGATAATCAGTTGCTAACACCCCAGCAGCAGGGCCTAAAATCCTGACTTGGCCCTGTGCTCAGTGTGACTGCAGAGTCTACAGAACAAAGGAACCCAAAGAAACATGTCTAGTCTCTGGTTACTGAAGAAATTATACAAGGAGATCCCTTTGAGGCCTATTTCTTCCTCAATGTTCATGTCTATAAGATGAGCCTTGAGATTACACTGCTGGTGAGTTGAAAAGTTCTGTGAGTTGTCTGTAGTAAGCAGTATCCTGGAAGAAGTGCAATGTTGCTCTTTATAAATAATCAGAGCATTCCATCCTAAGGAGCACAGCAAATTGGAATTCACTGAACAATCGAAACCTCCAGATTCTGCAAGTCACATATATTTAGATTTCTGGATTTGATTCTGATGTACTAGAATTATTTTTATTCTACTTTATCTATCCAGTTTACTCATTTATTTAGTTTTTTAGTTAGTTAATTACTTGCTGTAAACTGAAAAGAGTATTTCTTTACGAAGGTCTTTCTGCCACTGGATGATGCATGCTTTCTGGCAACCACAGTAATCGGGTGTCTATTCCAATTGATGGAGGATTTTTCAAGGGAAGTAGATTTCCTAGGCATTCTAGGTGTTGCATTTTAAATAGGCTGCCATGAAGTAGAGCTTGATCTGCAGCAGCACACTGGGTACTATGCCCTTAGGCATCCAGATGGTCTTTGGATGTTGCTAATGTCAAGCTGATTTGAATAAGTCTTCTAGAAAAACTGACAAGCAAAGTACTCAAGGCCAGATGTGCAAACTTAATGCATGTATATTTGTCCACTCCCACCAAGATTCTCCATAAGGAATAGAAGAGGCAAGATTACTTTCTTTGTCTCTGTGCATGTGTGTATGTGTGTTCATGTTAGCCCATTAAATGATTTCTTAGAAAGTTATAAGATAAAAAAACAAAAATAAAAAAATATCAAAAGCAATGACACTTTAAAGAGAATTTTCACTTTACACAAAATGAGAATTTTAAATCATTTATTCAGTCATTCATTCACTTCAAAAATATATGTGTTATGACAGACATTTTGTTAGATACAGGGACTATGTTTGTGACTGGTCATATATCCCAAGGAACCAGAATTGAAAGAGACACTCATGTCCCAATGTTCATTGAAGCACTATTTACAATAGCTGGACATAGAAGCAACCTAGATATCCATCGACAGATGAATGGATAAGGAAGTTGTAGTACATATAAGTGCTTTTGAGTCAGTTCTAATGAGGTGGATGAATATGGAGCTTATTATACAGAGTTAAATGAGTCAGAAAGAGAAAGATAAAATTGTAATCTAATGCATATATACAGAATTAGAAAAATGGTACCAACAATCCTACATTCAGAGCAGTAAAGGAGACGCAGATGTAAAGGACAGACTTTTGGACTATGTAGAAGGTGAGGGTGGAATGATATGAGATAATAGCATTGAAANCTTTCTGGCAACCACAGTAATCGGGTGTCTATTCCAATTGATGGAGGATTTTTCAAGGGAAGTAGATTTCCTAGGCATTCTAGGTGTTGCATTTTAAATAGGCTGCCATGAAGTAGAGCTTGATCTGCAGCAGCACACTGGGTACTATGCCCTTAGGCATCCAGATGGTCTTTGGATGTTGCTAATGTCAAGCTGATTTGAATAAGTCTTCTAGAAAAACTGACAAGCAAAGTACTCAAGGCCAGATGTGCAAACTTA
This sequence comes from Aepyceros melampus, assembly GCA_006408695.1. NCBI lineage: Eukaryota > Metazoa > Chordata > Mammalia > Artiodactyla > Bovidae > Aepyceros > Aepyceros melampus. The sequence goes on along the minus strand of SJXQ01004951.1, from coordinate 13,656 downwards.
ATGCATGTATATTTGTCCACTCCCACCAAGATTCTCCATAAGGAATAGAAGAGGCAAGATTACTTTCTTTGTCTCTGTGCATGTGTGTATGTGTGTTCATGTTAGCCCATTAAATGATTTCTTAGAAAGTTATAAGATAAAAAAACAAAAATAAAAAAATATCAAAAGCAATGACACTTTAAAGAGAATTTTCACTTTACACAAAATGAGAATTTTAAATCATTTATTCAGTCATTCATTCACTTCAAAAATATATGTGTTATGACAGACATTTTGTTAGATACAGGGACTATGTTTGTGACTGGTCATATATCCCAAGGAACCAGAATTGAAAGAGACACTCATGTCCCAATGTTCATTGAAGCACTATTTACAATAGCTGGACATAGAAGCAACCTAGATATCCATCGACAGATGAATGGATAAGGAAGTTGTAGTACATATAAGTGCTTTTGAGTCAGTTCTAATGAGGTGGATGAATATGGAGCTTATTATACAGAGTTAAATGAGTCAGAAAGAGAAAGATAAATATTGTAATCTAATGCATATATACAGAATTAGAAAAATGGTACCAACAATCCTACATTCAGAGCAGTAAAGGAGACGCAGATGTAAAGGACAGACTTTTGGACTATGTAGAAGGTGAGGGTGGAATGATATGAGATAATAGCATTGAAACATGTATATTATCATACATAAAATAGGTGATCAGTTCAAGTTTGATACATGAAGCAGAGCACTCAAAGCCAGTGCTCTGGGACAACACAGAGGGATAGGGTGGGGAGGGATGAGTTGGGGAGGGATGTAGGAGGGGGTTCAGGATGGGGGAACACATGTATACCTGTGACTGATTCATGTTGATGTATGGCAAAAAACCACAAAGTTATAAAGTAACTATCTTCCAATTGAAATTTAATTAATTAAAAAAAAAACTTTTAAGAGCCCTGACCTCATAAGGCTTACCTTCTAACTGAGGAAACATAATATACAAACACACAAGATGATAGCAGATTGTGATAAGTGCTCTGAAGGAAATGAAAGAGGGGAATAGGCAAAGAAAAGCAAGGCTTGGAGTAGGAGCCAGAGGTAACTTGTAAACTGCAATGTGAAGAATGAGAAGGAGCCAGCTTGACAAAAACTGGAGGGAAACTATTCTGAGCAGAGGTAACTGCCCTGAGGCACAAGGAGTTGGTATTTTTAGGGACAATAAAGAAAGCCAGAATGTAGAATAAATTAGTGCTAGAGTACACAAGCACAGAACTGCATTTCAGATAGTTGTACCAAACAAGAGTATGGGAAGGATAGATGTTTCCCTCACAAGTTCATACTCAGACAGGAGTACCTCTCATTCTTATTTTGAATTTCTCATCCCTAAATTGACTAGAACCATTTTGAACCAATTTATGACAGCTTGTATTACTTTTTAAGGTGTAATGAACTTTGGTGGTTAGCTCCCTGCAGTTTTGTATAATCTTTCCTTTCTTTTTGCCCTGAATTGACCTATTTGAATATTCAAAAAGTCACTTTAAAAAAATTTCTAATGCTCTGAGACATGAGATATCTGCTCTCATTTTTTGTCTATACAATCTATAATTTTTCTTGCCTTAGAAAAATTCACCTTTAATTTTCATTGCATGCAGACTGAAGAGGTTTTCTTTCTTTCTTTCTTTCTTTTTTTTTCTTCTCTTTTTTAGCTTGTTCTTATCCCTCTAAATATTCTATGGCCACTAGAGTGACCTCCACATAGGAACACATAAACTTAGAAGGATAACCATTAACTCTTAGAAAAGCCCTTTCTGAGGGATCAGCCACTGAAGAAATTATGAAAAATGAATTGAACACCTGGGGATGGGAAATCGGAATTATATTTCTGGGATCACCTCTTTACTTATTCTGTGAATCTCCACAACTTCTGCAGAGGTATATTGATTGATAGTAGATTTCTGGATTCATACATATCTGTATCCTGATATGTACTAGGATTCAGACATACACAGAATCCTGGTTCCACTAGTGACTAGCTGAGCAAATCATGTAACTTCTATGATCTTCATTTTCCTTATCTCTAAAATGAAGAAAACAACTGTACTTAAATCATAAGGCTAATGAGATAATCAAATGAAATAATATAGGCAATGTATTTGGTCCAAAGTTAGCCCACAGTGCAGAGTCACTATAATTGTTAAACTTCCTGAACTTTTTATTCCTATCTGTAAAAAGTGAACAAGATTTCCACAAATCACACGGGTACTGAGCTTTATAACCCTGTGTTTGTAAATATGAATAGAATAGTTTACAGATGGATACATAGAGAAGCAGAAAGTAATCATTGTAGATGATACAGTGCAATACCATCCAGCTCCCTTTTGTAACTGAAGAACCTATTCCTCCAGCTTTCGAGAGCACTGACAGCAGATAGCTTTCAACTTTCAGCTCTTTCCAGAATTGCCTTGGCGGTGTCCAGTCTGTATCCCCTGCCCCTGCCCAGAATGGAGAGGAAAATAGAAGTCTGGTCGTTTTGTCCAATGTGACATAACTTTAAAGAGTTATTTAATTTTAAAATTCCCATGGATCAGCTGAAGACTTCCCTGAGACTGCATCATAGCAAAACTTCTCCTTCCCAAATTTACTTTCTTCCCTACCCTTTCTCATGTGGACATCCCAAGAGCACTCTCCTACTTTCTAATTTCTGTCTCAGAGTCTTCTTCCTGGGAACCTGATCATGTTCCCTAACCCATCAAAAATTCCTCCTTTGGTCCTAGAAGTTGCCACTTCACTTTTGTTTTGAGATTAGTTACTATGTCAAATTATTTCCAAATATCTCAGTTTGATCATATTTTTAGCTTGTTTTCATATAAATACAATCAGTTTTGAAGTAACCTCCTGACAGCAAATTAAATCAGAGAAACAAAACACACAGACACATATACACACAAATGTAGCTCGATGAAGTACTAGGAGGCAGACATCTTTGTAACCATAATCTAGATAAAAATATAAAATTTTATCAGTCATTCAGAAGCCACTTCATTATGTTTCATCCTAATCACAACCTTCCTCCATCCCAACTAACTACAAAAGTAAAACAATTCCTCACACTTCTCTGTATTTTTATCACATAAATGTACATTCCTAAGATGATATGTCCTTTAGGTCTCTTTTAATCTAGCATTTCTCCTTCATTTATAAAAATTCTCTCTTATAATTTATCTCTTATGAAGTTAGACCATTTGACCTATAGTTTCTCATAGTCTGGAATTTGCTGATGGCACTTTCTTGGTACTGTTTAATATAATCCTCTCTCCTTGTTATTTTCTGAAAGGGGCAACTAGATCCAAAGTTCGATAAACTCAAATTTGATTCTTTTGGCAAAATACAATCTTGTTATGGGTCATGTTATATTCTTTCCTCAAGAGAGACATAAGGTCTGGCTATCTGTATTTTTTATGTTAGGAGCTATTAATGCTTGATACTGACATTTATTATTTTATTGCATTTGAATATGGTGATATTCTACTTGTATCATTTCTGTTTTAATAATTAGTTGGATTATTTTAATAAAGACACATTTCTCCACATGTACTAATTGGTTACTGGGTAGGAAAATTTATATAAGAAAAACAGGATAAATCCTCAAGTCTTTTCCTTTACCAGAAAATGAACTGGTTAGCTATCATGTGATTGAGGTTATTGGTTATTTTGTATTAAAATGAACTGGTTAGCTTGTCATGTGATTGAAGTTATTGGTTATTTTGTATTAATACCATTATGCAATCTTGAATTTAAATATATTTGATAGATTTTATATCATTTTAATTTTTATTCCTACTGAGCTCAACTTGTCCCATATCTGTCCGGTGAGAACCTTTACTTTTGCTCCTGAATCCAGTTTGACAAGTAGTTTTTTTTTTTTTTTAATAGATTCCTTGCTATATGAAATAATCACACATTATAAACTTATCATGTGTCGCTTCAACTCCAGACCTTTTCTCTGTGGAGAAATGTAATCAGCTTCTTTAAGTGGAAAATGGTATTTCAATACCATTACCACAGGGTTAACCATTGTTTCTAGTCATTTCAATAGAGAGAAATAGGCTGATTCATGTTGATGTATGGCAAAAACCATAATGATATTATAAAGTAATTACTCTTCAATTAAAATAAATAAATTAGTTTTAAAAAAATGGAAAACTACATATATAATGTATGTGAATTACATATAAAATTATAATCATACATATTCTATGTTTATAATATATGTTATATAAAAGTATATATTAAGCTCACATATGTCATATGATTTTACATTAGCATATATTATGTATGTAAGTTCCAGGAGTTGGTGATGAACAGGGAAGCCTGGTGTGCTGCAGTCCATGGGGTCACAAAGAGTCAGAGACGACTGACTGGCTGAACTGATACATAATTTTGTGTCAGTATATACAATTATTCATGAGTTTATATCAATACTTGTAATTCAAAGGTAATAGTATGGGGCTTTACTTATCTTTTACTATATTACACCTGTATCTCCTTTCTGTAGGAAGAACCCTGTTTCTCAAAAACAGAATGATAGAAATCAATTATCATATAAATGTTCACTTGCTTGATCCAATAACACATAAAGTTATCAAAATAACAATACTGAAATTATTACCCAAGTATTATTAATGAAAATAAATTTTTATATATGTTTTCTACCTATAACCCATTCATTTTTTAAATAATTGTGTTATCTCTACTTTGGTATAACATACGGCCATTTTGGGGCTTCCCTGGTAGCTCCATAGGTAAAGAACCCACCTGCAATGCAGGAGACCCTGGTTCAATCCCTGGGTTGAGAAGATTCCCTGAGAAGGGATAGGCTACCCACTTCAGTATTCTTGCTTGTGCTTTTGTGTCATATCCAAAAAATTCATTGCCAAAATAAATGTCAAGGAGCTTTACTCTCCATGTTTCTTCTAGGAGTTTTATGGTTTTAATTGCTATGTTTAAGTATTTAATCAATTTGAGTGAGTTTTTGTAAGTAAAAGGTGTCCGATTTTATTATTTTGCATGGGCTTATCCAGTTTCCCCAACACCATTTATTGAAGAGACTATCATTTCTGTATTTAGTATTCTTGGCTCGCCCATCAAATATGAGTTAATTTTGTACTGTTCAGTTGCTAAGTTGTGTCCAACTCTGTGACCCCATGAACTGTGGCACACCAGACTTCCCTGTCCTTCACTGTCTCCTGGAATTTGCTCAAACTCATGCCCATCGAGTCAATGATGCTATCTAACCATCTCATCCTCTGCAGCCTCCTTCTGCTCTTGCCCTCAATCTTTCCCAGCTTCAGGGTCTTTCTAATGGCCTTGTATACATATGCTTATTTCTGGACTCTTGATTTTGTTCCATTGGTCTAATGTGTCTGTTTTTAATATCAGTACCATATTCTTTTTACTACTATAGCTTTGTAATATAGCTTTGAAAATTTGTGGTCATTTTTAATGAAGTATAGTTAATTTATAATGTTGTGTTAGTTTCAAGTATACAACAAAGTGGTTTTTATAAGCACATATATTTTTTTTCTGATTCTTTTCCATTATAGGTTACTACAAGATATTGACTATAGCTGTCTGTGTTATATAGTGAGTCCTTATTTCTTATTTATTTAATATATAGTAGAATGTATATGTTAATCCCAAACTCCCTATCCCTGCTATCCCTTTCGGTTACCATAAGTTTATTTTCTATGAATTTATTTATGTTTTGTCAGTGAATTCATTTACATCATTTTCTAGAACCCACATATAAGTGCTATCACATGATGTTTGTCTTTCTGTGTCTGATTTACTTCACTTAATATAATAATCTCTAAGTCCATCCATGTTATGCAAATGGAATTATTTCATTCTTCTATGGCTGAGTAATATTCCATTGTATATATGTACCACATCTTCTTTATCCATTCCTCTGCTGATAGACATTCAGGCTGCTTCCATGTCTTGGCTATTGAGAATAGTGCTACCATGAACATTGGGATATATATATCTTTTTGAATTAGAGCTTCTATCTTTTCCAGGTATATGCCCAAGAGTGGGATTGCTGGACCATATGGTAAATCTATTTATAGATTTTCAGGACCTTCCATATTGTTTTCCATAGTGGTTTCACCAACATTCCCACCAGTAATGTAGAAAGGTTCCTTTTTCTCCAAACTCTCTCCAGCATTTATTATTTGTATATATTTTAATGGTGGTCATTCTGGCTGGTATGTAATGATACCTCTTTATAGTTTTGGTTTGCATTTTTTAAATAATTAATGTGCCTCTTGATCATCTGTATGTCTTCTTTGGAGAAATGTCTATTTCAGTTATCTGCCCATTTTTGGATTGGGTTGTTTGTTTTTTTGATATTAACCTGTATGACTGTTTTTATGCTTTGGAAGTTAATTCCTTGTTGGTAGCATCATTTACAAATATTTTCCCCTAGTCTGTAGATTGTCTTTTCATTTTCTTTACGATTTCCTGTGCTGTGAAAGAGCTTCTAAGTTCAATTAAAACTGTTTATTTTTATTTTTAATTCCATTGCTTTAAGAGATAGATCAAAAATATTGCTGTAATTTATATCAGAGTATTCTGCCTATGCTTTCCTCTAGGAGTTGTATAGTATCTGGTTTTACATTTATGATATTTAATTCATTTTGAGTTTGAGTTTATTTTTGTATATGGTATTAGAGGAGGTTCTAATCATTTTTTCTTTTACATATAACCATCCAGTTTTCCCAGCACCACTTATTGAAAAGCATGTCTTTTTGTTCATTGAATATTCTTGCACTCTTTGTTATAGATTAATTAATCATAAGTAAGTGGCTTTATTTCTGGAATGTCTATCCTGCTCCATTGACCTGTGTACTGTTTTTGTACCAGTTTACCATGCTTTTTTATTGTTATTACTGTAGCTTTGTAATATAATCTTAAGTCAAAGAGTATGATTCCTTTTGCTCCATTCTTTCTCAAGATTGTTTTAGCTAGTCAGAGTCTCTTGAATTTCCATACAAATAAAAACCATGTGATCATCTCAATAGATGCAGATAAAAGTTTTTGCTAAAATCCACCATCCATTTATGATAAAAATTCATCAGAATGTGGGCATAGAGGGAACATACCTCTATATAATAAAGACCATATATGACAAACTCACAACTAAAACCATACTCAGTGGTGAACAGATGAAAGCATTTCCTCTAAGATAAGGAACAAGACAAGGATGCTTGCTCTCACCACTTTTATTTAACATAGTTTTGGAAATCCTAGCCACAGCAATCAAACAAGAAAAAGAAATTAAAGGAACCCAAATTATAAAAGAAGAAGTAAAGCTGTCACTGTTTTCAGATGACATGATGCTATATATAGAAAATCCTAAAGACGCTACCAGAAAACTATTAGAGCTCATAAATGAATTCAGTAAAGTTGCTGGATACAAAAATAATATTCAGAAATCTGTTGCATTTTCTATACACTAACAATAAAATATCAGAAAGATAAATTAAGGAAATAATTCCATTTACCATTGCATCAAAAATAATTTTTTAAAAACCTAGGAATAAAGCTACCTAAGGAAGCAAAAGGCTTGTATTGTGTAAACTAATAGACACTGATGAAAAAACTTGAAGACAACACAAATAAATGGAAAGATGTACCATGTTCTTGGATTTGATGATTCAATATTGTTAAAATGCCCATACTACACAAGGCAATCTACAAATTCAGTGCAATCTCTATCAAACTACCAGTGGCATTTTTCATAAAACTAGAACAAAACAACTTTTAATTTGTGATATAGCTTGAAATTAGGAAGTGCTGTATTTCCAGCTTTGTTCTTTCTTAAGATTGCTTTGACCATCTAGGGTGTTTTGTGGTTCCATGTGAATTTTGGATTGCATTTTCTATTTTTGTGATCATTTAACTCTGAAATGAGTTCTTCTACATGCAAAATCTTGGCTCATGTTTTCTTCTCTTGAGTACAATTAGTTATGCCATCCTATTTATTTGTGGTTTAAAGCACTACAAAAAATCTGATAGCAATCTGTTATAAATTTCATGTCCTTTTTTAATCTATTTTTTCTTTAAAACTCAGTAGTTTTACTGATGAAAACAGGTATAATGGCTTCTGTTCCAAACACCAAATGGCAAGTGTAGTGTGCGCTTGAAAGAATGCCTTGTATCCTCACTGTTTTGAGCAGTTGGCATGAAAGTTACAAGAGAATGAAATCATCCGTCTACATGTAGAAAGAATGTGTGCATGTGCTCAGTTGCTTCAGTCATATCGTGACTTGAGTCACTTCATGACTATGGACTGTAGACCACGAGGCTCCTCCGTCCATGGGATTCCCCAGGCAAGGATACTGCAGTGGGTTGCCATTCCCTCCTCCAGGGAATCTTCCAAACTCAGGTATTTAACCTGCATCTCTTACATCTCTTGCCTTGGTAGGTGGGTTCTTTAAGGCTAACTTCATCTGAGAAGCCTGTAGAAAGAGTCTACAAAACATCAAATGTCATTTCATTTTGTCCTGCTCTTTTAGCTGCTTACAAGTCTATGGACTTCAACTTTCTTACCATAAACATTTTTCTTTCCTTTGTGTGGGAATCCTGATAACTAAACCCAGGTTGTTTTGTCCCTTCAGACAAACATAGCAGCTAGCATATTCATTAATTTAATTAAGACCTTGTTTACACTCTGACTGTCAACCATAATTATTTGTTTATTTGAACTACAGTCACCTGACTTCATTAAAAACATCAGTAGCTGCCAGTAAATGAAAGTGTGCTTGACTTTCATAATTAAGTGTAAATTTAAGAGGGTTGATTTCTAATAGGACAGGCAATGTTTTCACAAGATAACAATGCTAATCAAGGACAAGGTCCTAGTTAAATCTAGCCTTTGATATAAGGTTAAGATAGGGCACTAATTAATGTAGATGTAGTTAGTCTCAAAGATCATTGCTTAGCCACTCACTTTTTCTTTTTTCAAAGCAGAACATGTTCAAATGAGCTAATGAAAGCCCTGAAGCAGGTTTTATAGGGATCCTTTCACTCTGATAACTGTATAGTTCTCCAATTCAACCTAGGAAAACTGATGTTGATCAAAAAAATTGAAATTTCTTCTTCATATCAGCTCTTATCATTAATGGAAAAATTAAAGTATGGCAAAAAGAGAATGAGTTTAGACTCAGATTTAGAATTTGATTTCTGGTTCCATTACTTATGAGCTGAGAGCTTGAACAAGTTATTAAAACTTTATATACTCAACATCATCATATGAAAAGTAGGGAATAGTAACATATTTTGTTCTCACATTAAAAAATGGATGGATAAAATGTAAATTGTAGGGTAATGAGTAATTTCTTTGTATTATATACTTATTTTCCCTAAGATTTGCTTATTGTCGAGTTTCAAAGTGAATAGAAAAATGGGTCTTGAGTGTGGGTTTTGAAGTATTTGTTAAATAAAGTATCCTATGTATAATAATATCAAGCAATTAATATTTGCAATCTTATTTGATGCATGAAATTGAGATGGAAAGGGAGAGTGAAAACCTTAGAGATTATATCCCATGTTCCAACATAATAACAATGTTAATTTAGCTCAATTTGAATTATACTGTCTCTTGTGAATTGGCTTGGTGAATCACTTTCTAAAAGTGATGTGTCCATTTATTTTACTTTAGCAATTACAACATAATTAACAGAACTAAATATTTTTATTAATAGGTTGGGATTATTCAGTTGCCTTAGGCTCATCCTTATTAACAGCAATCCTTGCTAATACAAACAGAGCCTGACTGCCAACAAAACTGTGAAGGAAGCCAAATTTGTCCTTGGATACTTTCCTACACCCATGACACCCAGCAGCATCTATTCCTCCTTTTTTTTGGCATACTCTCCTCCCTACCCAATTGCCTATTTCCTAGTCAGCTATGTTGTCACCTGGTATCACTCAGTTGATACCTAATCATTAAGATGTTAGGAAACAATCAGTTTAAGGCATATCTCCAGTTAGTTTTATTTGTGTTTTTCAAAGGGGTTTATGACAGAGAAGGACCTAAAGAGATAAAATATAATGGTGAAATGGCTGGTAGTAGGTTGTATTATGTAGACAATTATGTACTCTGCTCAGAGGATTATCTTTTTCAGACACAAAAGGTATAGAAACTCAATTTGGATCTGTCCAGGACAAGAAAGCTATACAAGAAACAAAAAAAAATTATGACATCCCAATATTTACTTATTTTATTGTTATTTGATTCTTTCTTATAAACATAGATCATAGGGAAAAATGAATTAAATGCAGGCACAAACTCATTAAGTCATTATTAAACTTGGTTTTACTCTAAATTTAGCAATAATCGTAAAATACAACTAAAAGAAGGAATGGATCCTCTAATGTTTTGAAACAGATAAAAGGGAATTGTGCATCAGAGAAAAAGGAATCCCACTGGTGGTAAACAGCTAGTCACCTGAGTGTCATTTAGTACATATCCAGAGCTAATGTCACACAATTCATTTAGTTATTAGAACTCATAACTGAGAACTCAAAAATTCAGTCCTGTCTCAAGTAGGCAACCTTAGACCCTGCCTTATATACTGGTTTTCAGCTCTTAGCCTGATACAGAGGGGCCATCACATCAATGATCACCCTAAGGCCAGTTTTATTGATGCTCACAAAACAGACCATTTAAGTCCTGACAGTGGGAAGCTTCAAGGACAGAAATAGTGTCAATCAGGAGACGAGTACTATTTATCAAATATACATGAGTGCCTGCATGCTCCACTGTGTCCAACTCTTTGTGACCACATGGGCTGTAGCCTGCCAGACTCCTCTGGCCATGGAACTCCCCAGGCAAGAATGCTGGAGTGGGTTGCCATTTCCTACTCCAAGGTATCTTCCTGATCTGGGGACCAAACTCACATCTCTTGTATCTCCTGCATTAGCAGGGTGATTTTTAACACTGTGTCACCTGGGAAGTAGATACAAATACACATATCAGTGAATGGATGAGGGCGTCAGTGAGCACAAATGTACCTAAGTCATTATATTACTGCCACAGGCCCTGCTTTACTCTAACAGTGTAGGTGGTTCACTGATTATTTATTCACTAAAACAATCTACCTCTATACATGTTAGTACAAGAAGAAACAATATTTTCCTAGTAGTATTTGGTAACACACAAACTATTAACCAGGAACAAATAAAATTTAAGTAGGTGGTAACATCTATATCTGTTGTATTTCAATCAAGCTAATTTTCTCTCAAATACCCTATTTTGGATATTAGAAAAGGAATCCAATAGTCACTCCAAAACCCGGGAAAAGAAAATGGACATCTTCTAAAATTTAGGGAATGCTATGCATACTGTGCTTCCTGGTGCTTAAGAACTTTTTCTCTCTCTCAGCACATACACAAAAACCACACAAACACACACACACACACACAAATACATACACATGTGCTAAATAGCAGAACTACAGGCTAGGCAACTAAGCCATCCTAACTCCCTTTCTTTCAAAATTCTTAATAACCACTAAACATGACATGCAGTTCTAGCATGCCTAACCATGCCACTTAGTGCCATTTAAATTGGTCAGAGAAGAATTTACAAGGGAAACATGGAATAGAACAACTAAGGTGTCATGATGGTTAATTTAATGTGTCAACTTGACTGGCTAAGGGATACCTAGATAGCTGGTAGAACAGTATTTCTGGGTGTGCCTGTGAGGGTCTTTGTGGAAGAGATTAGCATTTGAATTGGTAGTGAATAAAGAAGATCTCTGCCCTGCCCACATTACCCCTTACCAGTATAAGCAAGCACTATCCAAGGAAGTACAAATTCTCTCTTTTCTTGACCTGTGATGTCCACCTTCTGCCCTCAGGCATTGTAGCTCCTTCTCTGGCAGCTTCTTCACTCTCAGTCCTTTGGATTCCAACTGAATTGTACTATGGATTTCCTGGTTCTCCAGCTTACGATGACATATCATGGCATATCTCAGCCCCTATAATAAAAAATATCCTCTTATTTGTCTTTTTTTTTTTTTTTTTTGAAATTTCAGCCTCGAGATGAAGAGAAAAGATGATGGAAAGAGTTGCCATTCATCCATTCCAGAAGAGGCCTCCTGACAGTCTTGACCTGTGATGTCCACCTTCTGCCCTCAGGCATTGTAGCTCCTTCTCTGGCAGCTTCTTCACTCTCAGTCCTTTGGATTCCAACTGAATTGTACTATGGATTTCCTGGTTCTCCAGCTTACAGATGACATATCATGGCATATCTCAGCCCCTATAATAAAAAATATCCTCTTATTTGTCTTTTTTTTTTTTTTTTTTGAAATTTCAGCCTCGAGATGAAGAGAAAAGATGATGGAAAGAGTTGCCATTCATCCATTCCAGAAGAGGCCTCCTGACAGGACTGATAGAGGTTCCTACTTGCTTTCTGAATCATAGATCCCCATCTCCCTTAGTGTTAGTATCATCAAATTGATCACTGCACACGACCACCAAGAATAAGAACTATAGTTTTCAATCTCCCTTATATTCATGGGTAGCCAGATGACCAAGTCTGGGCTAAGGACAAGTGATAAGAGATGATGTATGAAATTTCTGGGATATATCACTAAAGTTACCAAACACATCCTTTCTTTCCTCTTTCCTCTATTCTATTAGTTGGAATATGTTCAAAATGATGATATTTTGTGTACCAATCATATGGGAAACATCCTAGTGTTGGCAGAGCAAAAAGAATGATTCTAGAGCCATGGATCTCTCACATCAAAATCATTAAAAATAGTATCTGATTTTAGAAGATTTTCACTAGAAATAGATGAATCATATAGGCAAAATGTTGGTGAATATATAGAATATTAGAACAAAAACAACAATAATAAACTTTATCAAACACTCAAAAGTAGAGAATATAAACTATCTTCAGTTATACAAGGAAGAGTTACAAATTTGATGGGATACTGGGTCACGAAGTCCTTAACAGAACTATAATAGCATGTAACATGCACATCACAGTCTCTGACTATGATGTGAATAAATCAGAAACTAACATTTAAGATTTTTTAAAATTAACAAATACTTTGCTAAATAAATCATTGTTTAAATAAAAAATTCCAATGGAAATGAGATTCTTATAGTTGAATATTAAAGAAAGCACTACGTAAAGAAACTTTAAACAGAACTATGCAGGGAATAATATAACAAATTCCCTCATTATTAAAAAGGTCAATATTTTGCCATTTTGTTTCATTTTTTAAAAATTTAAAAGCAAAGGGCATATGGGTAAAATTGGAGTTTTAATTTTCTTCTTCACAAATCCAATGCTCCTTCTTACCTTCCTGAAAGCATCTTCTATCATTCATGTAACAAATATCTTACAGTATTAGTCAGGGTTCTCAGAGAAACAGAACAAATAATATATCTCTTTATTGTTACTCTCTATATAGCCACTGTTTGAAAGATTATTTAAAGGAATTAACATATGTAGTTACGGAGGCTGACAAGTCCAAAGATCTGCAGAGAGACTGGACAAGCTGGAGACCCAGAAGAATTGATAGCTTAGTTCCAGAAGAAGGCAAGCAAATTCAATATGCAGAGATCTAATGTTTTAAGTTGAAG
>SJXQ01004950.1:0-50811 GCA_006408695.1 Aepyceros melampus | reverse complement strand
GGACTCAATGGACGTGAGTCTGAGTGAACTCTGGGAGCTGGTGATGGACAGGGAGGCCTGGCGTGCTGCAATTCATGGGAATGCAAAGAGTCGGACACGACTGAGCAACTGAAATGAACTGAACTGAACTGAACTGAAACCCTGATTTTAGGCTCCCACCCCCTATATCTATGTGAATATGAGTGAGTGTGGTGGTATATTCACACACATTTGTACATGTTATTACTTAATATAACTGCTGTGTAATAGAAATCTGATAGTTCACACTCCCAAGAATAAACTTTTCAACTTGTTAGGAAAACATTAAAAATAGTGATTAGGATGTTCAGACAATCAGTGATTCAGGAACTCATCCTTGGAAGAGATGGGAGTCGGGTGGGGAGAATCAAGGAAGCAAGGGAAGGTTTCAAAAGAGGAAATAGAAGCTCAGCCATGATTTGGAGGATTGGCATGAACAGGGGTAGGAAGAATGTGTCAGATGGGAGTCACATGAAAGAAGGTCTGTTGCACATTGAAGCTACAGGTGTGGCTACAGTAGGGGAGGACTGGGAAACAGTGGTGGGTGGAGCAGGATATGAGTCAGGTTGTCTGAGGCCAAACTGAAGAATTTAGACTTGCTTTCATAGGTAACTAAGGGCCTATGGCTTCCCTGATAGCTCAGACAGTAAAGCGTCTGCCTGCAATGCGGGAGACCGGGGTTCAGTCCCTGGGTTGGGAAGATCCCCTGGAGAAGGAAATGGCAACCCATTTCCTCTAGTACTCTTGCCTGGAAAATCCCATGGACAGAGGAGCCTGGCAGGCTATAGTCCATGGGATCGCACACTACTGAGGGGCTTCACTTTGTACTTTGGTACTAAGGGTCTATGAGGAATTTTAAAGCTACACCACAGGAACATCTACTGAACTTTCAAAGAAAAGTTATAGTCTGCGTTTCTCATTTTACTTAACCATTAAAATAGAGGGTGTGTGTGTGTGTGTGTGTGTGTGTGTGTGATACCTTTTATTCTTACTGAATTAGATTAATTTTTCTTTCAGGTCCTCCCAGGTGGTGCTAGTGGTAAAGAACTCACCTGCCAATGCAGGAGACATAGGAGACGTGAGTTCGATCCCTGGGTCAGGAAGATCCCACAGATTAGGGCACAGCAACCTACTCCTGTATCCTTGCCTGGAAAATCCTGTGGACAGAGGAACCTGGTGGGCTGCAGTCCATACGGTCTCAAAGAGTCGGACACAACTGAAGTCCGTTGCCTGCACACATTCTCTCCCAAGTTCCATAGTGTAGTTTAAAACAACTTGTGTTTAGCTGCCCAGTCGTATTCGACTCTGTGACCCCCATGGTCTGTAGCCTGCCAGACTCTTCTGTCCATGGGGATTCTCCAGGAAGAATACTGGAGTGGGTTGCCATGCCCTCCTCCGGGGGATCTTCCCTGCCCAGGGATTGAACCCATGTCTCTCACACTGCAGGTGGATTCTTTACTGTCTGATCCACCAGGGAAGCCCTAAAACGACTTAGACTTTTGTGCTTTGAAATGCATCCTGAGATTCTAAGTAGCTGAGATTTTAAAGGGGCACCCCACTCTCTTTGACATCTGGGAGCATTTTACTCTATGGCCAAAATTCATGTAAGAAGATAATGACTGAAATGAGCAAAGTTCTGCTGATGACATACTGTAATTTGGGGGAAAGGTTTAAAAAGAAATGCTTTTCTACTCATCTCGTACCAAAAATAATCAGTGAGTTAAATGACTAACCAGCAGATATAGGTAAGCAGATGCTAAGTTGTTATTTTTAAAATGGAAACACATAGCTGTATGAGACTTGTTGAGACATATATTGATAAATCCCATATTATGACGTAGAAGTAGCCATTAGAACAAGCATAATAAAAAGGAGCTTCCCAGGTGGCACTAGTGGTAAAGAACCCACCTGTACCTAAGAGACAAAGGTTCAGTCCCTGAGTTGAAAGACCTTCTGGAATAGGAAATGGCAACCCACTCCAGTATTCTTGTCTGGAGAATCCCATGGACAGAGGAGCCTGGAAGGGATAGCCCTTAGAGTCAAAAAGAGTTAGAGAGAACTGAAGTGACTTAGACATACACAGCACATTGTAATTTTTAAAAAGTATTTATATTTAAATGAAATTTTTTTTTCTGGATCTGAGTTATTTTTATGTAATATGTGCCTAATAATGTTATACTTTTCTCTTTTATTCTTCCCTTATTTCAATTTCTTAACAAAACCCATTCTACTGACGTACCTTAGTCTTCTGATCTCAAGCTGGGCCCCACAAGTTACTGTTTTTCTTAAAAGTAAAACACAGTAGTCTGAGTTAAAGGGCATCCTTTGTTGGTGTGTATTACAAAGTGAAACTTGTAAATTGTTATAAATATTTAAAAACAGCATCTCAAATATTTATTTGCAAGTGAGTTCTTTGAAACTTAGAACTTGGCCTTCTCATGTCATAGTGAGGTAAATAATGGATTAGTTCCTGAGCTAATCTACAAATGTTATTTGATTTATGATGTCATTCAAATAATGTGCATTTGCAATTAAAAATGTACCCATAAGCAATACTTCTGCAATGCTTTACAATTTAAAAAATGAGAAAGAAAACCCCTCCGTATTGAGTGAATAATTTTTCATGAATGCTGGTACTTAAAGAAAGGTGGGTTTTAAGGGTCAAGCATAAAAGTTGGTTGGAAGTTGTGGAGTTCTAGAGCGGGAAGTGGCACCCCTGCCAGCCATATTGGAGCCTGGGCAACAGGAAAAACCTGCACTTTTATACATACATGGATCAAAATATCCTCCCATATCTTATAATCAGTTGGAAAAAGTTAATAAAGCCCTATAGTTTGGAAAAACATAGGTAGATGATGGATAGATAGATAGATGAATGATAGATATAAAATTTTGCATTGCCAATCTCTTGCATGTCCCTGTTAATCAAACCTCATAAACCCACCCAGCCTGTTAGGGCTCCTGTAGGAACCAAATTTGGTTTACTCAGTCCTAGTAACTGCTAGCCTTATGCATGTAATAAACACAGTTGGAGGATTAAGGAAAGGTATGAAGTAACTGGATGAGGAAAAGAAAAAGATTTTTTAAAAGAACGATGTGTACACTATTGATACTATGCATGAAATAGTAATGAGAACTCAGTACCCTGTGGCGACCTTAATGGGAAGGAAATCCAAAAAAGAGGAAACATATGTATATGTATAACTGATTCACTTTGCTGTACAGTAGAAACTAACACATTGTAAAGCAACTGTACTCCAATAAAAATTAATTAAAAAAAGAGTTCTAAGCCAACAGCAAAAACAAAAAGGATGTGTGTAAATTTGAGAAAGATTACCTGAAGTGGGATCACCTTGGCTGTGAAATGACAAAGTCCAAAGAAAATTGAGGTGGGTGTGTGGTAGAGGAGAGATTGGGGTTGGGGAGGGGCATTCTCTTGAAAAAAAGTTTGGAGGGAAGAAATGTCGATTCGACCTGTTTTCCATCCTGGCCACCTAGTGGTGCTGTTGGAACAGGGCTGGTTGCTTTCCAGAATGAAGGACTAGAGGGGATCAGGCATCCTGAGGTGGATGTAGGGAGAGGGAATCTCAGACTCTGCCACAGAGTTTGTGGGGATCAGAAATTGACCGCTCAGGTTTTTGTAAGTTGTATTTATCTGTATTTACAGATCCACAATATACACATATTTTAAAATGATAGTAAATTGCAGGAGAGGGTTTCAAGCATTTCTAAAACTACCAATTTTAGTACTGTGGAGGGTACTATGCTTCAGCATGAAAAATGATGGGTTTTAAGGCTACACCATTTTACTCTGACAGAGCAAGAAACTTTAAGACAGTGTTAAAGAAGGTTATGAGAACATTTTAATCCATTTCACAGAAATTAACAATGATAAGTTATATAAAATTACCATTATTCTTTAATCACCAGCATGAGCACTTCTGTGGTAGACTAGTTGTTCTGATGGTACATTGACATTGTGAGGGGCTACTGGGAAGAGATGCAGATGGCTGTGGAGGCTACAGGAGGAGCCTCTACTTTCAAGGATGCATGTTTCCTGTCAGAGAGGAGTTCTTTCACTTGGTTTAGGGTGCCCTTCTGGACACCAGGAAACATAATTCCCTTCCACGTACAAGGGAACAGTGTGCTGAGTTGATGGACCCCCTGTGTGTCAGGGAATAGGATGGCCATACCACCTGGGTGCGTACTGTGTGGAGATGTAATTAAGAGCATGGATCCTAGAATCAATACCAGTGTGTTTAAATTCTAATTCTGACGCTTATACTCTAAGAAATTTTGGGAAATTCTCAGTTTTCTCATCTAAAATTGGGAGAATAAATATCTCTGTCACAGAATTAAATGAGATAATGTACATGAAGTTCTTGGTGAGAACAGATTTTTTAAAAATTTTAGCCATATTTAGCCATTCCCTTCCCCAGGGGATCTTCCCAACCCAGGGATCAAACCAGGATCTCCTGCATTGCAGGCAGATTCCTTACCATTTGAGCCACCAGGGAAGCCCCTATTAGTGGCAATGCCTAATAAAAAACAGAGACCAAGAGCAGATGTGGAAAGTCTTTGCTGTGACATTATCTCCCAACTCTTAATTTAGATCAAGAAGGAAAATGGTCAAGTAGATTTAAAGTATGGACATCAGAGCTGTTCTTCCGTGATTTAAATCCTGGTTCCACCACAAGCTGGAATCAAGATCGCCGGGAGAAATATTAACAATCTCAGATGTGCAGATGACACCACCCTTAAGGCAGAAAGCAAGGAGGAACTAAAGAGCCTCTTGATGAAAGTGAAAGAGGAGAGTGAAAAAGTTGGCTTAAAACTCAACATTCAGAAAACGAAGATCATGGCATCTTGTCCCATCACTTCATGGCAAATAGATGGGAAAACAGTGGAAACTGTGGCATTTTATTTTGGGGGGGCTCCAAAATCACTGCAGATGGTGACTGCAGCCATGAAATTAAAAGATGCTTGCTCCTTGGAAGAAAAGCTGTGACCAACCTAGACAGCATTTTAAAAAGCAGAGACATTACTTTGCCAACAAAGGTCCGTCTAGTCAAAGTTACGGTGTTTCCAGTAGCATGTAGGGATGTGAGAGTTGGACTTAAAGAAAGCTGAGTGCTTTTGATGCTTTTGAACTGTGGTGTTGGAAAAGACCCTTGAGAGTCCCTTGGACTGCAAAGAGATCAAACCAGTCAATCTTGAAGGAAATCAGTCCTGAATATTCATTGGAAGGACTGATGTTGAAGGAAACTCCAATACTTTGGCCACCTGATGTGAAGAACTGATTCTGGGAAAAAGAGAATCAGAAAAGACCCTGATGCTGGGAAAGACTGACGGTGGTATGAGAAGGGGATAACAGAGGACGAGATGTTTGGATGGCATCACTGACTCGATGTACTTGAGTTTGAGCTAGCTCCGGGAGTTGGTGTTGGACAGGGCAGCCTGGCATGCTGCAGTCCATTGGGTTGCAAAGAGTTGGACACGACTGAGCAACAGAACTGAACTCCACCACCTTTTCTTGTGTGGCCTTGGTCAAATTGTTTAATGTTTCTGACTACAGAATTGTTATGAATAAACACAAGTAAATCTTGTGTCTGCCTTATTACTGTCATTTTTTCCCTCCCTTTAGCCTGAATACTTAGACTAAATATATGAATAGTTGCCTCATCATGGAAAGTGATTATGGTATGAATACAGATCTACTCTTTATAAAAAGAATGTGAAATCACTCCTTTTAAAAATTATAATATTGTTGATATCCCCCATTTCATTTGGCACTAAATCATCAGTTTAACACCCCCACTCCAGTACTCTTACCTGGAAAATCTCATGGACAGAGGAGCCTGGTTGGCTGCAGTCCATGGGGTTGTGAAGAGTCAGACACGACTGAGCGACTTCACTTTCACTTTTCACTTTCATACACTGGAGAAGGAGATGGCAACCCACTCCAGTGTTCTTGCCTGGAGAATCCCAGGGATGGGGAAGCCTGGTGGGCTGCCGTCTATGGGGTCGCACAGAGTCGGATGCGACTGAAGTGGCTTAGCAGCAGACTTAGCAGCATCAGTTTAAGTCATTTCTGGAACTTTCCCTTAATAAATCAGACTCAAGAAATTAAAACAAACAAACAATCATAACAAATTCAAATTTGTTATGCATTAGTTATGCATAACAGGAAACAGGGAAATATCTAGTCTCTAGATGAAGAATTTTATTTTTTGCTCATACTGGAAATAGTGTCTTTCTACTTTCCCTTCATCTACAAATATCCCAAGGATTCATGCAGTTTTAGACAAAGGATCCTCTTTAGGTATACCCCTTTAGGTAGCCCACCAGGCTCCTCTGTCCATGAGATTCTCCAGGCAAGAATACTGAAGTGGGTTGCCATTCCGCTCTCCAGGGGATCTTCCTCACCCAGAGATTGAATCTGGGTCTCCTGTATTGCAGGCAGATTTTTTAACATCTGAGCCACCAGGATAGCCCCTTAGGTAAAAAGTTCAGTGTAACTTGGTAGTTTCATAAGCTAAGCCATTCTGTCACAGGAACACCTTACAATTAGATTTTTTTTCCTACTTGTGAAATGTCTCTTAACCTGTCATTGCTTTCAGGTGGTTTTAGAATATGGGTTTGCACATATGTAATTGCTCAGCATTCTTCAGCGTTCTATCTGCAGCTCACCGTTTTGATCCACAGCAGGGAAAGCTGGGATGTGAGGAAAGCCTGAATGTGAGGCAGAGTCCAAAAGTGTCAGAGGCCAGAGCACAGCACAGAATTTAAGCCTAGAAAACCGTAACTGGGGCATTGTGCATTACTGAGCTGAAGTTCCCAAGCTTCCAAGTTGTCTTCTTAAATCAGTGAAAACTTGTGAAATTTGGAAAATGGCCATCTTGCTCCACAAATTTCTTCATTAATTCATCAGTTTTAAAATTTACTCTTTCTTGAAGGAAGTAGAAATAAAATGTAACACTAGAGTTTACACCATCAGCTTCATCATGAAAACTGAGTACAAGGAAGCAACTAACACTCTAACAGGCAATGATGGTATGATGTGACTACAGATCACACGTGTGTAAAGGTGCAAAGGAGACCCAGATGCCACGCGCTTGCAGTTCTGCTTATTGTCACAGACCGCACTCTCAGCATGTGGAAGTATCAGGTCAAAGAATTCCAGAACTAAGGCAAGAGATTTCAGAATTGTACTCTAGCTTATATCGGGACCGAAGATGATGTCACATGCCTGCTGATTAACAAACTAGAGTCACTTACCTATACTGATTTATTCTAAATATAATAACTAATTTAAATATGTATGTGCACAGTTGCGCAGTCACACCGGACTCTTTTTGACCCCGTGGACTGTAGCCCACAAGGATCTTCTGTCCATGGAATTTTCCAGATAAGAATACTGGAGTGGGTTGCCATTTCTTGCTCCAGGGGATCGTCCCAACCCAGGGATCAAACCTGAGTCTCTTGCATCTCCTGCACTGGCAGATGGATTCTTTACCACTGCACCACATGGGGAAGCCAGTTTAAATGTAGGCCTAATAATTAATAAAGAATGAGATCAAACAGAGAGATTTTGTGCTCTTTATGCAAATATAATTATCAGTGTGTCCTCATTAAATAAAACCTAGGGAATTTAGTAGTCTTTGAGCTGCTTTTTAAATATTTTCTACTATTTGTAGTTTAGTAGTCTTGGGAAGGGGCCTTCCCTGGTGGCTCAATAGTGAAGAATCCACCTGCCAATATAGGAGACTCGAGTTCAGTCCCTGGGTGGGGAAGATCCCCTGGAAAAGGAAATGGCAACCCATTCCAGTATTCTTGCCTAGGAAATCCCATGGACAGAGGAGCCTGGTGAGCTACGGTCCATAGGGTCACAAAAAGTTGGAAACAACTTAGTGACTAAACCCAAACCTAATCTTGGGAAAGTTAATTAAACTCTCTAAGATTCAGTTCCCTATGATTAACTGAGGATACTACTGGTACCTACTCACTGTCATGGAGTTGCAAGATCAGCCTGGAGTCTGGTATACAGTGAGCACTGATATGGCAACTATTTCCATTACTATTACTACTATACTTTTATCTAAAGCCTCCCCCTGGCCCCCACCTTGTTGAAAATAGGCAGGGATATAAGGAAATAAATAATAATCAAAATGCATGCATTTCATGTGAATGTATTTTCAAAACTGTTATTCTTTTTCTGTCTTGTTTAGAAAATTGTTAAACACACAGAAGTGAACCTCTCTATAGCCATCACTCAGCTTAACCAATGATCAACATTTTTACCAATTTGGGGATTTTTATCCCCAATATTATTTTTATGAAATATTTCAAAGCAAGGAAATCATTCCACCTTCAAATACTTGAGTATTCATCTTTAACCATATAATTGTTTTGAAACCACAATCATCATGCAACATGGAAAATGAATTCTTAATGTCATGTAATACCATATTTACATACCCATATTTGTCTTAGAAATGTCATTTTACAGATTTTTCCTGTGGTCATATATGGATGTGAGAGTTGGACTGTGAAGAAGGCTGAGCGCTGAAGAATTGATGCTTTTGAACTGTGGTGTTGGAGAAGACTCTTGAGAGTCCCTTGGACTGCAAGGAGATCCAACCAGTCCATTCTGAAGGAGATCAGCCCTGGGATTTCTTTGGAAGGAATGATGCTAAAGCTGAAACTCCAGTACTTTGGTCACCTCATTCGAAGAGTTGACTCATTGGAAAAGACCCTGATGCTGGGAGGGATTGGGGGCAGGAGGAGAAGGGGACGACCGAGGATGAGATGGCTGGATGGCATCATGGACTCAATGGACATGAGTCTGAGTGAACTCCAGGATATGGTGATGGGCAGGGAGGCCTGGCATGCTGCGATTCATGGGGTAGCAAAGAGTCGGACACGACTGAGCGACTGAACTGAACTGAACTGAATGGGTTGGGACATGAGGGGAATGGGAAAATGTTGGTCAAAGGGTACAAAGTTTCAGATATGCAGGATAAATACATTCTGGGGCTCTAATGTACAGCAGGGTGACTATAGTTAACCATAGTGTATTGTATACTTGAAATTTGCTAAGAAAGTGAAGTCACTCAGTCGTGTCTGACTCTTTGCAGCCCCACAGACTGTAGACCACCAGGCTCCTCCATCCATGGAATTTCCAGGCAAGAATACTGGAGTGGGTTGTCATTTCCTTCTCCAGGGGATGCTCCCAACCCAAGAATCGAAACCCAGGTCTCCCATATTGTTGGCAGATGCTTTACCGCTTGAGCCATTTGCTAAGAGTAGATCTTAATTGTTCTCACATACTCAAAAGTTGTGGAGGGACTGATATGTTAATTAGCTTCCTTCTGGTAGACATTTTGCAAAGTATACATATATCAAAACATCACTTTGTACATCTTAATTACATGTGATTTTTTTTGTCAATTATACCTCAGTAAAAGCTGGAGGGAAAATCTGTTTTACAGTTATTTTTTAAAAAGAAACTGTTTTGCAGTTAGTTTATTCAAATCAGGATCCAAATAAGGTCTACATATTGCATTAGTTTGTCCTGTCTCTTGACTTTTTCTTTTTTTGCCATTGCTGCTTTAAGAGAAATCAGGTTTACTGAACTTTTTGATTTAGGGATTTGCTTCCTTGTGGCATTATCTAACTTTTCTGTTCTCTGTGTTTCTTGCCATCTGGTTTTAGATGTAGCTATTTGATTGGCTTCAGGTTAAATTTTTTTTCCTTAGTCAAAAATGCGGTGCAATTTCTATTGTATCATCACATCAGGAGGCACATAATGTCTGGATGTCCCAAATTTAGTGGCGCTAAGACTGATCTGAGGACTCAGTTGGTGTCTACCTGACCCTTCATTGCAGAATTCCTTATCAATCTTTCACCTAGGGACTTCCCTGGTGGTCCTGTGGCTAAGACTCCACGCTCCCAAAGCAGGAGGTCCTGGTCAGGGAAGTGGATCCCACATGCCACAACTAAGAGTTCACATATCACAACTAAAGATTCTGCATGCTGCAGCAAAGATCAAAAATCCTGAGTGCTCAACTAAGACCTGGCGTGGCCAAACAAACATTAAAAAAAAATCTTTCACCTAACCATTTTAACATCCACTAATGATCGCTGCTTTGAAGTATTATTGCATTAGGGACTGCATAATAGTGAATTTCTTATTCTGTCATTCTTCTGCATTTATTAGTCGGAATTCTTCCATGAAGAAGAATTTCCCCCTCATTAACTACTTGATAACCCTGGGAAAATAATCTGTATAGAAGAGACAAAGAAAGTACTTGATTTTCCCCTTTATTTCTCAATATCGTGAGTAATGAGTTGCTGCACTAGAAACCTCCAAGTGGTCCCTTTCATTTCAAATAACTATAAAGTTATGGATTTTATGTACTTGGTGTGTGCCAATCCTTTGTAGCTATTATTCTTTTTTGGTTTTCAAATCGTCCCCTCTTAAACCAAGTGAGACTCTTTCAGGCTTCTATGTCCTTTTTGACGTGACTCCATCGACTTAAGATGAGCCTTTGATGAATTTCTTGATAACTTTCTAGATTTCATGCTCCAGACATTCAGCCACCACTCCACCATGGATCCTTGGTTCTTTTTAATGGAAAATGGTATTTAGAGATCACAAATTGAGCACTAGGACTGCTCATTGCTATTGAGTTGTCATTATATCTGTATCTTTTTGGTTTACAGAGTCTATTTTTTTAAGAGAAAAAAGTAAAAATCAAAATATTTATACCAATATTTCCAAATCAAAGATTACATAATTTTTATTTGATGTCTTCAATCTGATGTTTATGTTTATTTTCTCTTAAGCTGATAAGTTTGGTTTCTAATGACATTAAATTATCACTTACATGTTTAATCCTAAAATACACCAGTAACAGTTTTAAAATAGTAATAGTAATATTGCAACTATTAGTAAAACTTACTAATTTCCCCACAAGTCTTTGCCACAAAAGGTAACACACAAAAGCATTTTCCACTTAACAATTTATTTTGATGATCACTGCATGTCATTATATAGAGACTTTTTAAATTATAGCTGCATTCCATTGGACCTACATGGATTATTTTAAATTTTTCTGACACAGACTTCATATTATTTCTCATGTTAATATCTGTTGAATGTTTATGATAATCTACATATTCCAGAAAGATTATAATTAGACCAAAATTCCTAATAATCTGGTAAATGAAATAAAGATAGAATGCAATATTATTAGAAAAAGTGCAAATGCTCAACTAAACATAGCTATTTAAATACACACCAATTGAGAGGGAAAAAAGGACTCCAAAATTGTAGGTGGGAAAATCTAGCCTGGAACCTATCATTTTACTGCTAATTAAAAAATGGTTCCCATTTGTCAACATGGCTTCTCTGAAAACAGAACCTCAAGCAAAAGCTTATATACAAACAATTTTGGTGGGGAAGGGTCACGTGCAATCCCAGGGAAGTGGAAATGAGAGAGAAAAGGAAGTAAAGGAGGGAAAAGAGAGCATAAATGGAACATGTTTCTGTGCTGGCTTCAGCTCTACAAGGAACCCTGCTGGTTTCATAGTGGAAGTCCTTGCATGGGACTTCCTGTGTTCCTCGACTGCTTCACCTGGCCCTTGCAGAGTTGCTAGAGAAGCCAGAGCCTGTATTGGTCCATTCAGACTGGTGACCAAACACAGGGGTTTCTCCTTGTCAATTTCCTGTTGAGGAGCTCTTTGGTCTATGAGGTGGCAGAGTGGCAGTGTGGGTTTCTCCCATTAAGAAGCCAGCCAGACCCTGTGGTAGGTCCAACCAATCTGCAGTGGCACTCGAGCTGGGTCTGATTCACAATTCTAAATGAAATCATCTAAGTTTTCTATGTCTTTGGTAGAAAACTAATTTATGAAACAGAGCTAGAAAGCATCTTAATGCATCTAACATTTTTTCCTTGACTTTAAGCAGGACCATAAATTATTTTATTTTTTAAAATTCTAAAGGGCATTTCACAATTTACCTCAGTAGCCCTTTCCAGGTTCTAAACATACCATTTTAAACCTTAAAAAAAAAAAAAAAAATCTGACTATTCTAATTTAGCAACTTGAGACTTCGGTGGATTAACCCCTAGGCTAATAAAAATACTAATCTTTAAAAAATTCTAAAACTTTTGATAATTAGAAGGTGATAAAGGGTAACTTTCTCAAATTTTGTCTGGGATATAACTTTTGTATAACAAAATTATGATTTTTTAGGAAGAAATCAGAATTTCTGATAAAATTATTAAGTATTATAAGCAGATTATGTTAAATTCTAAACATTTTGAGAAACTAGCTTCTCTCATCATCTATTGATTATCACTCAAAAGTTTAATCACTTAACCAAAAGTTCTCTTCTCTGTATTAGTGTAACCAGTCTGTTTTTGTTGTTTTGTTGTTTTGTTGCTATTGCCAAATATCTCTAGTTTAAGTGAATCTTTGACTTGACCTGTTCTAGGTCTCTTGTGGCAATTTTGAAATAAAGCTTCACACATGCTCATAATTAAATTATCTGAATAATTACAATAATTATAATTATTCTTATAAGATTCAGATATCAAATATATGTAAATATTGTTGTAATAAAAGAGATGACTCTTATTTTTTCCTTAATGATCATGTGTATATGTGTCTTATTTTCCATCTCATTCTAATTAGCACATGATAGTTGCAATGACCATTAGGATTCTATGAGAGAAAAAAGTTCTGTTCAAAGACTGCAAACTAGCTTGAGGTCGTGCCCTGACATGTCACCGTATTAATATATTGATCAGTTCAGTTCAGTCGCTCAGTCGTGTCCGACTCTTTGCGACTCCGTGATTTGCAGCACGCCAGGCCTCCCTGTCTATCACCAACTCTCAGAGTTCACTCAAACTCACATCCATCAAGTCGGTGATGCCATCCAGCCATCTCATCTTCAGTCGTCCCCTTCTCCTCCTGCCCCCAATCCCTCCCACCATCAGAGTCTTTTTCAGTGAGTCAACTCTTCCCGTGAGGTGGCCAAAGTACTGGAGTTTCAGCTTTAGCATCATTCCTTCCAAAGAAATCCCAGGACTGATCTCCTTTAGAATGGATTGGTTGGATCTCCTTGCACTCCAAGGGACTCTCAAGAGTCTTCTCCAACACCACAGTTCAAAAGCATTAATTCTTCGGTGCTCAGCTTTCTTCACAGTCCAACTCTTACATCTATACATGACCACTGGAAAAATCATAGCCTTGACTAGACGACCTTTGTTGGCAAAGTAATGTCTCTGCTTTTGAATATGCTATCTAGGTTGGTCATAACTTTCCTTCCAAGGAGTAAGTGTCTTTTAATTTCATGGCTGCAATCACCATCTGCAGTTGTTTTGGAGCCCAGAAAAATAAAGTCTGACACTGTTTCCACTGTTTCCCCATGTATTTCCCATGAAGTGATGGGACCAGATGCCATGATCTTTGTTTTCTGAATGTTGAGCTTTAAGCCAACTTTTTCACTCTCCTCTTTCACTCTCATCAAGAGGCTTTTTAGTTCCTCTTCACTTTCTGCCATAAGAGTGGTGTCATCTGCATATCTGAGGTTATTGCTATTTCTCCCAGCAATCTTGATTCCAGCTTGTGCTTCCTCCAGCCCAGCGTTTCTCATGATGTACTCTGCATAGAAGTTAAATAAGCAGGGTGACAGTATACAGCCTTGACATACTCCTTTTCCTATTTGGAACCAGTCTGTTGTTCCATGTCCAGTTCTAACTGTTGCTTCCTGACCTGCATATAGGTTTCTCAAGAGGCAGGTCAGGTAGTCTGGTATTCCCATCTCTTTCAGAATTTTCCACAGTGTATTGTGATCCACACAGTCAAAGGCTTTGGCATAGTCAATAAAGCAGAAATAGATGTTTTTCTGGAACTCGTAAATGTTAATTACATTTATGTGGACAGAAGGAGGCCGGGAGTGGGAAGGAGAGAGGGAGAGAAAATATTTCTTGCAAACTCCTGTCTCTCCATTATTGGATAACATTGTTAAGAACAACACAGGTGCTCACTAGACAGTTTTTGAATCAGTGAATGAATGGGTACTCCTCTGGGACTATTAGTTACACTGTTACTTGAAGGCAAAGAGATGGAGTAGATATCTTCAGTTCTTTTTCCGCCCTAGGGTTCTGTGGTTTCTCTGAGGACTAAAAGTTGGTTAAGCTGCAAATTTATTCTGTAGTCTTAAAAACAAAATACCTTCACATAAAAGGCAGGGAGAAAATATTCCTCAACATGTCCGGGAAATCTAATAAATACCTTCAGTAATATGGATAAGCAATGCAAATTCATTAAAAAGGTGTATACCGGTGGCACTAACTTGTGGCCGGAAGAACTTGAGCTGTGTCAAAGTTTATTCTATCCAACATCAGCTGTTTTGCTGTCCATCGTGCACGTATAAATGCAGGCAGCTGCCTTTCTGAGGTATACTCTCTTGCGCTGATCGAGAAAAACTGCTGAAGTCATGAGGCTGCTCCCTCATGTGAGTCATATGAAAGCTCCCGCACTGCTGACCTCTGGCAAAAAAAGGGAGTGAACAAGGACAGGAGAGGCAGAGGGAGAGAGGTTCAAGGGTCGGTGTTCTCCTTGAACCTAGAAGATTATGGGTCAAGAGCTGTGTGCAAAGGCTCTGCAGCCTGGATGCAGCTGCCATCGCTGTTGGGAGGGAGGCAACGCACACAGCTGTCAGAGGAGTGCGCCTGTGATGACGGAGGCTGCGATCGAGGTATTCATATCCCAGGAGCATATCTCTCTTCTGATAAACAGTTCAGAGGCTCCCTTTCTGTAGCAAGGTCTGCTTTTCCTGTGTTAGGACTAAGGCAATAAAAAGAAAATTCTATTAAAGTCACAAAGAATGTGTGGCTGTTGTTATCAAATTTGGGGATTTTCTTTTAAGCCAAAAGGGAAAAATAACCCTATGCTTTGGGCTGAATGAAATTCACTTGCCTTGCAGTCAAGAAAGTTATTCTCTTGAAATCTCTGAAGTACTAAATTAGTGAGCTGAACCTCAAAAAACAAGCTGCAGTATTTGGTATCGTACGAATTAAAAATTTCAGTAATTAGCTCATGGCTATCAGCAATGCTGTACAGGAAAGTTATTTCCCTAAAGAGGTAAATTAAAGGGACAAGAAAAAAGAAAAAAAATTGGAACCCATCCATCAGAGAAATTTAGGATAACCTAAGTAGCTAATGACAGATTTTTAGGTAAAGAAAGAATGTTGTGTTTTAGCAGCTGATATCATTATGGGTTTTTTGTTTTTTTAAAGGACTGATGTTCAAGAAAGGTACATTGTGGAAGTGTGGGAAGCTTAGAAAACATTTGAAGAGTTAACATCAGGCAAATAAAGAAAAAGTGGTTTATGCTAGCCGTTGTCTTGACTTTGCATAAATTTTATTCCTGCACTTTCCTTTTTCTCTAGCTAACAGACCTAAAAGAAGCATCATGTTCCATGACTTCATTTCACCTCAGGGGACTTCAGGCTGTGCATGCCCGGAAGTTTGAGAGTAAAAGGCCACGGAGTAACAGCGATTCTTTTCAGGAAGAGGATCTGAGGCAAGGTTTTCAGTGGGTGAGTAAGCAGCTGATGTTGATCAAGAGGAATTTAATGTGTACTTGTCTAGGAAGGCTGGCCCCTTTTCCAAGACAATTACTGAGCAGACCTTCCCAAGCACATTCTGCAACGTTGTCTAATTTCTCTGGGGGGAAAAGTCAGCACTAAAAAAATGCTCTTTTATTCCCCCCTCCTCACTCCTCATTCCCCTTATGCAGAGGAAGAGCCTCCCCTTTGGGGCAGCTTCATCTTACTTGAACTTGGAGAAGCTGGGTGAAGGTTCTTATGCTACAGTTTACAAAGGGATTAGCAGGTAAGTGACTCATTAGCTGGGAGAGACTTTAGAGATGAGGATTTCACCCCCAGGATTTGACATTATGAAGCCAGCTGACACATGGTAGAAATTCAGGACCTATGCAAGACCCCACTGTCAATACGGAATGACATAATGACTGAAGTGGCCTTGAAAGAAGACAGACTTCCCTTGCCCCAGTTAAAATCAGCCCACTAAGATGTTTATCAGCTTTTCTTCCTTTTGAGTCAATTCATATGAAACTTTCTCAATTAGTGACCATCACTTGGTGGGAAGTACAGTAGATAAGGTGTCATATCCTTCCTGAAACACGACAAGGGTTTCACTCGCACCCATGAGTTTGCTCCTTCCTTCTTCTTTCAAAGTAGAAGCAGCCTTCTTAGAAAATACTGAAGTTGGTTTCTACAAAGTAAGACCTAGTATGAAAGATTGATTTATCCTGGGTTTTCTACACTTGCAAATTACACAAAAATGGCTGGAGAATAAAAAAGACTGTTAATCCAGAAAGAGAATATCCATTTTGGTTAATAAAAACTATGTTAAACATATTGGAGAGAGTCATGAACTTCACTGCTTTTTCAAGGTGGTGTAGTCAAGAAGGTCTGATTTCCTTAATTTACATTACTCCAGTGGAGAAAAATAATGGCTCAAAGTGGTTTAAAGTTAATTTTTAAAAATTTAATATAAACGCTACAAAACTAAGTGTTTATTATGTATCTTCATACTTCTGGTATTGTTTTTACTTGTTAAAGGTGAGTTTGGAGGAGATACCATTTTAAATATATTATGTAGAAACAAGATTTAACTCACTTCCATAGACTATCTTAGGAACTAAGAATATAAAAAATTTCCTTCAAAAGATTCATTCTAGGAACAGAATGAAAAATACACTAGAAATATACACTCTGTCCAAGTTCACAGAGATGTATGTAACAGTATGTTAATTGCAGCAAAACTTATAATAGAAAGGGTGAAAGCCTGGTTACCAATATCCATTAATGGAGGACTGGCTGAATTATTACTATATAGTGAAATAGTATACAAACATCTAGAGTATAAGATAGACATATATGAAGAAAAGCAAGTTACAGAACAATATATGATCTCATTTAGGAAAAAAAGCACTGTTCATGTATAAATTTGTGTGTGCTTAGAGGAATCTGGAAAAATCTAAAAGGGACTATTGAAAGTAGCTACTTTTAGTGGTTGAAACTGGAATGGAGGAAGATTACTCAAACTTTTCACTGTATTTCTTACCACAAAAGTGTTACATTCATAATTTAAAACAAGTTAAAACATACCATAAAGATAGATGTCAAGAAAGCATTTTATAAATTCAACATCAATTACTAGTTTTTAAACTCTGAACAAAATAGGAATAGAATGATAATTACCCATCATGATGTAGAGTAATTTCAGATCAACAACTTGTATCCTTTTACTTTGCCAATACTAGTGACATCACCATTAAGTTAGAGTAGGGTAAGACTTCCCATTATTTTCTATTGTTAAAGTTTATCAGAAGCATTCTAGCTAATGCAACAAGGAAAAAAGACTGAATATAATTTTTAAGGATTATAGAATTGTCTACTTAAAAAACCCCAAGAGAATCATCTAAGAAACTTGAAATAGTGAGATAGAACAACTAGGTCATCAGTTATAAAATCAAAATATACTTATTAACAATTGCCTTATATATTAGCAATAAGCATTTAATGGAAAATATTTTAGGGGAAATTATTCTTAAAATAGCAAGAATAAAAAGTCATTAACATTAAAAACTGGGCAGGATTTATATATAAGATTTACTAAAGGATATAAAGACTTGCAAAAGCCAGAAAGGCATTCATTCTACTCGTATTTATTAAGCACTTACTATGTTGTTGCTGTTGGTTAGTCACAACTTACCAACTTAACCAACTTACAACTAAATTAGTAAGTCGTGTCCATTTCTTTTGCAACCTCATAGACTATAGCCTGTCAGGCTCCTCTGTCCATGGGATTACCCAGGCAAGAATACTAGAGTGGGTTGCCATTTCTTTTTCCAGGGAATCTTCCTGACCCAGGGATCAAACCAGCATCTCCTGCATTGGCAGGGGGGATTCTTTACCACTGAACTACCACGGAAGCCCTACTTACTATGTGCCAGGCACTATTTTAGCCAATAAGGATTCACTGAAGAAAAAAAGTGATAAGTACGGAGTATATGTTCTAGTGATGATAAGAGAGGCAATAAACAAACAAACTCTTTGACCAAGTTTGTCAAAGAGTGAAAATATTGGAAAAGAATAAAACAGGGAAGAGGAAATAGGGAGTGCCGGCATGGGGTGGTGAATTACTATTTTAAACAGAGTGATGAGAGGCGGGCTCACTGAGAAGGGAACACTTGAACAGAAATTCTGACAAAGGTGAGGCATGAACTGCGTGGGTGTGTAGTGGAAGAGGACCTCAGGCAGAGGGAACAGCAAGAGCAAACCCCTGAGGCAGGAGCATGCCTGGCATTGGAGGCAGTAGGTGGAAGGACTTGAAGGTAGGAGGAGTTGCAGATACAGTAGGGCCATTGTGTAAGGTCTTGTAGGGTCTTGTAGATCATTCCAGGGACTCTGTAAGAATATTTAGATTTAAAAATCTAGTAATACAAAGATGTTAATGATTCTATAATTTAGAATTTTAATGTATTCTAAA
This sequence comes from Aepyceros melampus, assembly GCA_006408695.1. Taxonomy (NCBI): domain Eukaryota; kingdom Metazoa; phylum Chordata; class Mammalia; order Artiodactyla; family Bovidae; genus Aepyceros; species Aepyceros melampus. The sequence goes on along the minus strand of SJXQ01004950.1, from coordinate 32,199 downwards.
TATGTTCAAACACTACAATAATTAAAATAGTGTAGCACGAGTACAAGAAAAGACAGATCAAAGAAATATGACTTGTAAGGCCCCAAAGAGTCACAAATCCAAGGATTAGTAAGATCTAGTATACAATCACTGTTCATGGGGTTCTCATCATTGCCGGGAGAAATATCAATAACCTCAGATACACAGATGACACCACCCTTATGGCAGAAAGCGAAGAGGAACTAAAGAGCCACTTGATGAAAATGAAAGTGGAGAGTGAAAAATTTGGCTTAAAACTCAACGTGTAGAAAATTAAGATCACGGCATCTGGTCCCATCACTTCATGGCAAGTAGATGGAGAAACAGTGGAAACAGTGACAGACTTTAATTTTTGGACTCCAAAATCACTGCATATGGTGACTGCAGCCATGAAATTTAAAAGACACTTGCTCCTTGGAAGAAAAGCGATGGCCATCCTAGACAGCATATTAAAAAGCAGAGGCATTACTTTGCAAACAAAGGCCTGTCTAGTCAAAGCTATGGTTTTGCCAGTGGTCATGTATGGATGTGAGAGTTGGACTATAAAGAAAGCTGACTGCCAAAGAACTGATGCTTTTAAACTGTGGTTTTGGAGAAGACCCTTGAGAGCTCCTTGGACTGCAAGGAGATCCAACCAGTCCATCCTAAAGGAAATCATTCCTGAATATTCACTGGAAGGACTGATGCTGAAGCTGAAACTCCAATGCTTTGGCCAACTGATGCGAAGAACTGACCCATTGAAAAAGACCCTGATGCTGGGAAAGATTGAAGGCAGGAGAAGGGGACAAAAAGGATGAGATGGTTGGATGGCATCACCAACTCAATGGACATGAGTTTGAGCTAGTTCCAGGAGTTGGTGACTGATAGGCAAGCCTGGTATGCTGCAGTCCATGGGGTCACAAAGAGTCAGACACGACTGAGAAACTGAACTGAACTGAACTGAACTGAAAGGAGTTGAAAAAGAAAACATAAAAGAACTAGAAGAATAAACAAGGAAAGGCTATATAACTTTTGGACTGGAAAGGTCTGTCTGTACATAACACTTAAGTCAGAACCTGTTAGGGAAGATAGGACATGTTCATGGTGGCCCATCTATTCAAGTACATTCTCAGTTCAGTTCAGTCGCTCAGTCGTGTCCGACTCTGTGNGAAAACATAAAAGAACTAGAAGAATAAACAAGGAAAGGCTATATAACTTTTGGACTGGAAAGGTCTGTCTGTACATAACACTTAAGTCAGAACCTGTTAGGGAAGATAGGACATGTTCATGGTGGCCCATCTATTCAAGTACATTCTCAGTTCAGTTCAGTCGCTCAGTCGTGTCCGACTCTGTGACCCCATGAATCGCAGCACACCAGGCCTCCCTGTCTATCACCAACACCCAGAGTTCACTCAGACTCACATCCATCGAGTCGGTGATGCCATCCAGCCATCTCATCCTCTGTCATCCCCTTCTCCTTCTGCCCCGAATCCCTCCCACCATCAGAGTCTTTTCCAATGAGTCAACTCTTCACATGAGGTGGTCAAAGTACTGGAGTTTCAGCTTTAGCATCATTCCTTCCAAAGAAATCCCAGGGCTGATCTCCTTCAGAATGGACTGGTTGGATCTCCTTGCAGTCCAAGGGACTCTCAAGAGTCTTCTCCAACACCACAGTTCAAAAGCATCAAAAGTACTCAGCTTTCTTTAAGTCCAACTCTCACATCTATACATGACCACTGGAAAAATCATAGCCTTGACTAGACGGACCTTTGTTGGCAAAGTAATGTCAACATTAGCTTTTGAATATGCTATCTAGGTTAGTCATAACTTTTCTTCCAAGGAATAAGTGTCTTTTAATTTCATGGCTACAATCACCATCTGCAGTGGTTTTGGAGCCCCAAAAAAATAAAGTCCGGCACTGTTTCCACTGTTTCCCCATCTATTTCCCATGAAGTGATGGGACCAGATGCCATGATCTTCATTTTCCAAATGTTGAACTTTAAGCCAACTTTTTCACTCTCCTCTTTCACTCTCATCAAGAGGCTTTTTAGTTCCTCTTCACTTTCTGCCATAAGGGTGGTGTCATCTGCATATCTGAGGTTATTGCTATTTCTCCCAGCAATCTTGATTCCAGCTTGTGCTTCTTCCAGCCCAGCGTTTCTTATGATGTACTTTGCATAGAAGTTAAATAAGCAGGGTGACAATATACAGCCTTGACATACTCCTTTTCCTATTTGGAACCAGTCTGTTGTTCCATGTCCAATTCTAACTGTTGCTTCCTGACCTGCATATAGGTTTCTCAAGAGGCAGGTCAGGTGGTCTGGAATTCCCATCTCTTTCAGAATTTTCCACAGTGTATTGTGATCCACACATTCAAAGGCTTTGGCATAGTCAATAAAGCAGAAATAGATGTTTTTTCTGGAACTCTCTTGCTTTTTCCATGATCCAGTGGATGTTGGCAATTTGATCTCTGGTTCCTCTGCCTTTGCTAAAACCAGCTTGAACATCTGGAAGTTCACAGTTTGCATATTGCTGAAGCCTGGCTTGGAGAATTTTGAGCATTACTTTACTAGCATGTGAGATGAGTGCAATTGTGCGGTAGTTTGAGCATTCTTTGGCATTGCCTTTCTTTGGGATTGGAATGAAAACTGACCTTTTCCAGTCCTGTGGCCACTGCTGAGTTTTCCAAATTTGCTAGCATATTGAGTGCAGTACTTTCACGCCATCATCTTTCAGGATTTGAAAGAGCTGGGACCCCTCAATTCTGAGATACTTTAATAGAGGTTCACTGAAACATTTACCATGGTCAAATTGACACAGGTAACCCTAGATCAAAATATAATGTGATCCTTCATCATAGGTGCTCTCAGCATCTTTAAAATGTTGATGTATAGCATGACTGTCTAAAAAAGATTAAGAAAAATTTTAAAGTATAAATCATTTTCTAAACATATTTGACTTCCCTGGAGGCTCAGATGGTAGAGTCTGCGTGCAATGCAGGAGACCTGAGTTCAGTCCCTGGGTCAGGAAGATCACCTGGAGGAGGAAATGGAAACCACTCCAATATTCTTGCCTGGAGAATCCCACAGATGGAAGAGCCTGGAGGGCTACAGATCATGGGATCGCAAAGAGTCGGACATGACTGAGTGGCTTCACTTTCACTTTCATATTTGACCAGAAAATATTTAGCATAGCGGGTGGGGAAAATTTCACAGACCTATTCTCTGAGTAAAGCATTTTGGAAAATACTGAATGTCATAATAAATTGAAAGTTTAAAATTTCGAAGAAATGATAAGGCAAACAAAAGAAATTGGTAAGAGGTATATGCAAAATACTTCCCCCAAAAATGGACAAATAGGTAAACTACAAAAAAACATAAAAGACCAATAAGCTTATAAAAATTCAATTCCACAGGTAGTTGAAGGAATAGAAATTAAAATGGAATCACCCTTTTCACCTTTTAAAAAGACCAAAACTGAAGATAAAAGCATGCACCTGATAAGCCCCACATTTGTGGAAATATGTCAAAGGGACCCAGAAGCCAACTGAAAAAGCTCCCAAAGAACAAATGTGGAAAATTTTGAGCAACAAAGTAAAATAGTATTGGGTTGCAGCCCAAAGTATAAAATGAATACCTATGAGTCCAAAGTGCTATTAATAAGTACTGTGGTTAATTAAAAAATGGGAGAGAAGAGGCAATTTCCAGATAATTTATGTAACTATTCTACCTTGAAGCTGGCAGAGCATAACTTTTTACTCTACGTGTGGGCTACTGAGAGTGACATTCCCCCAAAATACAGTATGGAAAGGGATTAGGGGGAGAATAAATTTACAAGAAACCTGATAGATATTACCTGAGACAAGTGATTAAGGCCACATCAAAAGTCATGTATTATGATGGCAGCATGTACCCTAACACAATGTGACAAAACCAAAACCCATGACCATGGTCTAATCATAAGAAAAATATCAGAAAAATTCCAATAAAGAGGTATCCTACAAAATATTGACCAGTACTCCTCTAAATTGTCAGTGTCATCAAAACAAGGAAAGTCTGGGATTTTGTCACAGCCAAGAGTGCCTAAAGAGACATGACAACTAAATGCAATGTTTGTCTTAGATGAGATCATAGAATAGAAAAGGGACATCAGGTAAAAACTAAAGAAATCTTGGTAATCATATTTCAGTACCTAAATGTATCAAATCAACCTGTTGCATACCTTAAATTTACAGGGTTATATGTATATATATTGTATATGAATATGCAATGCTATATGTCTCAATTTTTGAAAAGATTAAGAGAGGTAAATTGATTTTCGTAAATTTATACACATCTAGAAAGAATAGTTTCTGTGATAAAGCATTTTGAAATGAAATTGGAAAGTTGTAATAAACTTGTAAATGCTATTTTTAAAGGCAATATACAACAGCAGGTGAATTTTTAAAACTTAAAAATCATCTACTTTATAATCATTCCATCACTTTATCATAGCAATATGCACGCGTGCATTTTGTCTTCCACACGCACACGGATTATTTAGTTACAAATACGATGTGCTTGCATATTATCATAAATTTTATGGCTTTTTAAATTTTAATTAATTAATTTTTGACCATACTGAGTCTTTGTTGCTGCGTGGGCTTTTCTCAAGTTGCGGTGAGCAGGGGCTATTCTCTAGTTGCAGCGGCCTCTCTTGTTGCAGAGCACGAGCTCTAGGGGATGCGGCTTCAGTAGCTGCAAGGTGTGGGCTCAGTAGTTGTGGTTCCTAGGTGCTAGAGCACAGGCTCAGTAGTTGTGGTTCCTAGGTGCTAGAGCACAGGCTCAGTAGTTGTGGTTCCTAGGTGCTAGAGCACAGGCTCAGTAGTTGTGGTTCCTAGGTGCTAGAGCACAGGCTCAGTAGTTGTGGTTCCTAGGTGCTAGAGCACAGGCTCAGTAGTTGTGGTTCCTAGGTGCTAGAGCACAGGCTCAGTAGTTGTGGTTCCTAGGTGCTAGAGCACAGGCTCAGTAGTTGTGGTTCCTAGGTGCTAGAGCACAGGCTCAGTAGTTGTGGTTCCTAGGTGCTAGAGCACAGGCTCAGTAGTTGTGGTTCCTAGGTGCTAAGCACAGGCTCAGTAGTTGTGGTGCATGGGCTTAGTTGCTCTGTGGCATGTGGGATCTTCCCAGACCCAGGAATCAAACCTGTATCTCCCCCTGTATTGGCAGGCAGATTCTTTACCACTGAGCCACCAGGGAAGCCTCATGTTTCTTTCTGTATGCCTCTGGACTTAACTTTTGTTATGAATGCAAAATGCTCTGCTATACTGATGTACCACAAATTTTTTAACTGTTTCTCTAATGTTGAACATTTCAGTTATTTCTATTTTTTTTTCTATTGTAACTAACAGAACAAACAATGTCTTTCATTACTTGGAATTATTAAAAATCTTTGTTAATTAACATTATTGGGAAAAATCCTGAGTATGATAATCTCATGGCTTTTCGTATGTATGATCATGTTATGGTGGTGGTTTAGTTAAGTTGTGTTCGACTCTGCGGGCCCATGGGCTGTAGCCTGCCAGGCTTCTCTGTCCATAGGATTCTCCAGGCAAGAATACTGGAGTGGGTTACTATTTCCTTCTCCAGGAGATCTTTTCCACCCAGGAAACGAATCCAGGTCTCCTTTATTGCAGGCATACGCTGCAATACTGAGCTATGAGGGAATCCCATGGTCATGTTGAAAAGTGAAAGTCGTTCAGTCACGTTGGACTCTTTGTGACCCCTTTGGAATTCTCCAGGCCAGAATATTGGAGTGGGTAGCCTTTCCCTTCTCCAGGGGACCTTCCCAACCAACCCAGGGATCAAACTTGGGTGTCCTGCATTGCAGGCGGATTCTTTACCAGCTGAGCCACAAAAAAAGCCCAATAATACTGGAGTGGGTAGCCTATCCCTTCTCCAGTGGATCTTCCCACCCCGGGTCTCCTGCATTTCAGGTGGATTCTTTACCAACTGAGTTAGTTATACTCTCCCAAGTTTTACCAATTTACAGTGCAACCCACAAGAAGCAATACAATTTTACTGCAAAAAACCCTAAAGAATTCCTAATAAATTATGACTTTAGTTAATAATTGTGTATCAATATTGCTCATTAATTCAACAAATGTATGATACTAATATAAGTATGATAACAACAGAAGAAAATGGATGTGAGGTATAGGGGAAACTTTTGTACTATCTATCTTCCCAACTTTTCTATAAATCTAAAACTGTTCTAAAAAATGAAATATTAAAGCAACAACAACGAAAAGCAAGGAATCTGTCTGGTGTCAGTGAGTGGGTGCTAGAATGGCCAGCCTCATGACCAGTTACTGGTGCGAGCACTCTGTGACACAATTTGGGAACATGTGTGCAAAACGATAAACACTTGTGTGCTGCGTACTCTGATATAGCAATTCTATCTCAACCCTGAAAAAATAACAGAGGCTGTGTGAAAAGACTTATGTGCAAATACAAACAAATATGCTTGTCAGGGTATTTTTATAATAGTATTTTTAATAGAGACAATATTAAACTGTTTGGAACTGGCAAAACACATTGTAGCATATGTATCTGATAAAACATTATTAAATATCACATAATACAAGAATGACTAGAAGTTAAATGGAGAAAAAACTAATAATATGATATAAAACCCACTGTATCAAAAAAACAGTATAGTTACACTTGCATTAACCTCGCCCCTGTTTTCTGGCATTTAGTTCACATCAGCAAACAGAATAATGAATAACTGGAGAGTAGGAGGCGATGAAGAGAGAGAGAATGGTGGGACTGGACAGGTCAGGTAGCACCTAGGATCCGATTGTAAGAATTTGACTTTTATTCAGGATGAGATGTGGAGACGATGTTGGGTTTTGAGAACAAAAGTGACTTGTTTTGACTTTCACTTTAAAAAGATGCCCTGGACTACCATTGGGAGTAGACAGTAGGGGTATAAACATACAAGCAGAAACGCTGTTAAGAGTTCATTACAATAGTTCAGATGAAAAATAAAGATGGCTCAAATCAGTGCACAGTGGTAAATAAAAGAAACATACATCGGAATATGAGGATGGCTTTGTTGGGTTTGTCTTCTGTGCTTTCCTGCATTCTCCATATTTTCTGTAATGATATATATCACTTTGGTAAAGAGAAAGCAATGGTTTGAAATATACACATGACTTTTTAAACTTTTTATTTTGAGAAAATGGTACATTTTATATGCTGGAATAAAATTTCAAGGAAAGTCACTTTTGTTAAGCCACCTCTAGTATAAATTGCTACTATGAGCCATGTCGACAAATGTGTGCCCTTTCCTCCGACTCTTCCAGGATAAATGGACAACTAGTGGCTTTGAAAGTCATCAGTATGAATGCAGAGGAAGGAGTCCCATTTACAGCCATCCGGGAAGGTAAGAACAGTAGAGTGGACCCAAGAGATGTTTTAAGTTTTTGATTTGATAAAATCACATTGAATCTATCCATTCAGCCTCTAGCTTTTGATATTTATAGAAGTAATGTTATAATTGCGATTTTATTCTTCACACCAGTTTTCCAAGTCATTTTATTACTTACTCTTGAAGAAATTAGAAGTCAAAACTATTATATTAATTGACCCAAACTATGAACTCAGTGAGTATTTACTAAATATCATCTGTGAGTTTGGTCCCATGCTACGTGCTAAGGCCATATCTACATAACCCTAGAAATGTCCATACAAAGGAGAAAATTAATATACTTACAAATCCTTAGTAAGCAGCTTACTTGAAAATAAGTTCTTTAGATATTATTTGAAAAACTCTCTGGAAAAACATGTATTTTTAGTATTGTGCCTATATGTTCTCTGAACCTCAGGTGGTAGAGCAAGTAGATGACACCTACTGGTGTCAGTAGGACTTGGGCTTGAATCTTAGAGATCTACAGATTACTAGTGCTGTGGCCATGGGTAGATTACTTTTCCTATTTAAGACGTCTGTTGCAGAAAGAGGATTTGTTGTTCAGTCTCTCAATCGTGTCTGACTCTGTGATCCCGGGGACTACAGCACACCAGACTTCCTTGTCCTTCATCATCTCCCAGAGTGCTCAAACTCCTCTTAATTGGCTCAGTGATAGAATCCAACCATCACGTCCTCTGTCAACCCCTTCTCCCCCTGCCTCAATCTTTCCCAGCATCAGGGTCTTTTCCAATGAGTTGACTCTTCCCATCAGGTGGCCAAAGTATTGGAGCTTTAGCTTCAGCATCAATCCTTCCAATGAATATTCAGGGTTGATTTCCTTTAGGATTGACTGGTTTGATCTCCAATACCTATTTCTTTGAGTTATTATGAGGGTTAAGTGACAATATGCATATAAAACACTAATCACAGGGTTCATCTTCAGAGTTCAACATGTTGGCAAATATCATTATCTTTTTGCTCCTTTCTTTTAGTGATGTCTCATTCACTATCAAGATAACTAAAAATTTATCATTTTAAAATCAAGAAGCCAGTACAGTGATGATAAATCACTAACTTTATGATAAATGCAATTTATTAGCCTTCTTACAAGAGCCATTTGAAATAAAATGATAATAGATTACTATCCTTTTCATCAAAAACCCAGAGAAATGGCTCCTCTGTGGTCTTTCTTGTCCCCTTTTAACAACTTCATCTTCCCTTTTTTTATGGAGCACATACTGTACACAAAGCATACTGCAGGGCACTGTGAAAGATGAGAAGAAAGATCTGATCTTTGCTATATGTCTTTTCAGTTGGAATCGAGCAGATGGTTCAGGTTGTAAGCAGTGTTATGATGAAGGTAGAAAAGACCTTGTAAACTGAGATGAGAACCAATCAGTCTCAGTATGGCTAATTGAGTCAATAGATTTTGAAGTGAGCTTGAAGGATGGGTCATGCAAACAGGCTTGGGAAAAGCAATTCAGAAAATGAGTTTATAACTGAATTTGATGCCATTTTCAAAAGCCTCCCAGAGCCCCTGGGAAATATGTCATTCTGAATTTCAGTAGAAGGACCAAATGGCTATCTGTTTAGCCAGGGCTTCAACCTGGTAGGATCAGGTGCATTCTGGAGAAAAGCATGTTTTTAAGTGTTTAATATAATGGACGCTGTATTTACTGATGGACATATTAGTGGTCCCCCTCAAAGGATGATCAGATTTAGAAAGAGATGTGTGGACAGCTAAGGAGCATTTCTGAGCATAGTAGACATCCCCAGGTGGCCAGCATCAGGCGTGGGTCTCTAGGCCCAGGTTCACCCTCTTCTCACAGTGTTTCCCTTGCGAGCTGTGCTTGCCTGTTGCTACGAGCCTGCCTTGCTCAGATTTTCTCCGCAGCCAAGTTTTTTTCAGGTTGACATTTGACTTTTAACAGTGAAAACTTTGCCGGTTTTGCTAACAGATGGTTCTCAGCATGGTTCAGAAATGCTGGATCTGCATTGTTCTGTATGCTAAATGTTTCTTTTATTTCTTATTTACTGAGAAATTGCCTCTCCATCACAGGTGTTTGCAATTATATTTAGTATTCAACTGTGGACTTTCTTGGTTTGTTTTATGGACTTACCTTACTGAATGCTTTGCTTGTTAAATATGAAAAACCACAAAAGGATTTTTTTGACACACTGGAGGTTGTTAGGCATCCAGTTTCCAACAACGCATGTTTCTTTTTCCACCAGTGTAAATGCTGGGAGCCCTTGATAGAGGAGCCCTCTCTCTTCAAGAAGACAGAAGGCCTCATTTGAAAACTTTGGCACTGTCCCATTTTTCCTGTAAGAACTTTAAGGATGTGAGGCCAGGGAGACAGGAGGTTAAATGAGAAGGGCTGGAAGGCAAAAGAAGAACAGCTGGAGTTCATTAGTTAAAATCCAGGGTCACTAGCTAAAAAGGCAACCGAAAGCCACATGCAGAAAAACTAAATGAGCAATGCAGACTTCTCTAAAAAGCCTTGAAGTAGGAATTACTTTTCCTGAACAGTTTGGCTGCTCTAATGGTGTATCAGCCAAAGATTCATTGAGTAGGATTTTACTACATGCGCAGTCTCTATGTATAGGTAGAAAGCATGTGGCAATTTATTAATCTGGTCATTTGGAATATTATTTGCTTGTAACATGTAATATAATGAAATTAGCAAAAGTATGCACAGCACTAAGAGCAATATACCTTAATACATGTGCCAGATATTTTTTATGTGTTAACCTCCTTCAGTCTTTGGAGGTAGATATTATTACGATTCCAGTACAGAGCTGCAAGTCAAGCAAAATCTGAGTCAAAATCCATACACTCTCCCTGCATTCATTCCACGAGTAGTCATTGAGCACCTGCTATGGCCAGATATTTTGCTGACTGCTATATACACAACAGTGGACACAACAGGCATATTGCCCATCCTTATTCCTCTGCTGTGAGTGAGTGAAGTCACTCAGTCGTGTCCGACTCTTTGCGACCCCATGGACTGTAGCCTACCAAGCTCCTCTGTCCATGGGGTTTTCCAGGCAATAGTACTGGAGTGGATTGCCATTTCCTTCTCCAGGGGATCTTCCCAACCCAGATATTGAACCCGGGTCTCCCACATTGTAGACAGACGCTTTACCATCTGAGCCACCAGGGAAGTCCTTTATTCCTCTGCTAGTGAAAAAAATTAGACACCTTCATTGAAACTTACAGAATTTTTCCCAATGAGCTCTATATTTTAAGTGTTTGTTTTTGCAACTAGGAGATAACATTTTCATTGGAATAGGCTAATATGATGTTTTTATATAAGAACATGTTCCCTAGTTTTATTAACCTATGTATCAATGTCTTAATAATGTACATTATTTTAAACATCTTTCTATAAAAATAGAAACTTTGTTTAAAAAGCACTTCCAGGACCCTCAACCCATTATCGGGATTCATTAGGAAGCATTCATAGAACTATCTTCTTTGAGGACTGGGCACATAATATAATCTTCCCCCCACCTCAGTCTTTTTTTTGAACCTTTACATCAACTCTAGTTGATGAAGTGTGATTTTTGTCATAGTGATGAAGGAGTTTGAACTTCAGAGAGGTTAGATAACTGGTCAGAGGTCACAGAACTAGTAGTCAGGCATTACATATTCAAATCCATTCTATTCTATTCTGAAGCCTTTCTACTTTATTATGGTAAAGTTAGAAATCCTTAACTCAGGCATTTTTCCCTTTTGCAAAAGTAAAAATAAAAAAATAAAGATAGAAATCTATTTTTCATGAGCATGTTGTATAAATATTAAGTAAATGCAAGAGAAACATTTTAAAGAAAATATACAATATTGTATATTTATCAATTCTGATTCTTTCATATACTCTATAGCACTATAATTCAAATCTTTAAGTTAGAAAATGGCTTCAGCTTAGAATCTTTTAATATCATTCTCTAGTAGAAAACATTACAGAGTAATTATTTTCAGTCCATATATAATAAAAAGCCAAAAATAGACAAAGGCACCTCTACAAGGTGATACAGTGAAGTGTTGTTTTTGTCCACTCAGTCGTGTCCGACTCTTTGTGACCCCACGGACTGCAACATGCCAGGCTTCCCTGTCCATCACCATCTCCCGAAGCCTGCTCAAACTCATGTCCATTGAGTCAGTGATACTTAGTTGCTTAGTCATGACTGACTCTTTGCAACCCCATGGACTATAGCCTGCCAGACTCCTCTATCCATGGGGATTCTCCAAGCAAGAATACTGGAGTGGGTTGCCATGCCCTCCTCCAGGGGATCTTTCCAACCCAGGGATCGAACCCAGGTCTCCCTAATTGCAGGCAGATTTTTTACCATCTGAGCCACCAAGGAAGCCCAAGAATACTGGAGTGGTAGCCTATCCTTTCTCTAGGAGATCTTCCCAACCCAGGAATCAAACCAGGGTCTCTGGCATTGCAGGCAGATTCTTTACCAGCTGAGCTACCAGAGAAGCCCAGAGGGGTCCTTAGTGACCTATAATAACCTGTTATTGAAGATACAAGAGCCAGTCCTCAGCCCTTCCCACTCATCTGGGCTCCCAAGTTTGGCTTTCTCCTCTTTTTAAACTGAATTTCCTCCTTTCCACAGGTTTTCAATTCTCCCATTGTGAAATAGAAATCCCCTCCACTCTCTGTATTATGCTTCAGCAATCCTTCATCCCATGCTCTTATCCCTGCCCTCCATCAATCACATCCACAGGCTCTGCTGACCTCCTGTGGGACTTTGAATTTTAGAGTATGGTCACATCTTGCAAAGTCTTGCTCTAGAAAGAGAACATCCCTTTCCCTGCTCCTCCAATGGCCTTTATCTCTCCAGGCTTCCTCTCCTGTAGCTCTGAAGCAGAGTTGATAAGCTTTCCAGAGAAAGGCATGTTCAAAGTGCTCTGAGTACTTTGGTGAAATTGACTGGGTAAATGGAATCTTTTTTTGTTTTTGCAACCTCTCTGGACTGTAAGAAAAATAAGCTATGTAAATGCAATGACTGACCATTTACTAAATAATGAAGTTTTAAAAATAGTTTTAAATATTATTTCACAACAGGTTTTTTTCAGGCTTGAAAAATAAGAATGCTTGATTTGAAATGTTTAAAAAACAAACAGTGCTTGATATTTTTAAAGCAGTACTTTCATGATCAATGATTTAATTAATTTTTTGTTTAATTTTTCTAGCTTCACTCCTGAAGGGTTTGAAACATGCCAACATTGTGCTGCTGCATGACATAATACACACCAAAGAGACACTGACATTCGTATTTGAATATGTGGTGAGTTGTCCCAGCAATTTACAAAGAGTAAGGGAAAAGCCTGGTGCTTGTATGATGACTCTGTTAATATTTTATGGCATGACAAAACTTTCATAACCATGTGAAAAGTGTCATGGAAATTTTCTTTATTGGAAATTTCACTACTGTTCTTATGCTTTTTTACCCACTATTTTTGTTGCCTTTTTCCCCTCTCACCAACACGAATAAACATTTCAAATTTGCCTCCTAAATAAAACTTTTGCACTTATTTTTTTTAATCTAGTTTTAGTCACTATGTGAGGAGAGGCCACAATTTTTTTCATTGACAATAATGACATAAACCACAGAGTTTTTAAAAAACTCCATACAAGTTTATTAAAGAATAAATCATTTTGTATTTTTGAAAGATAAAAGCCATTCAAATATTAGGAGAAAGAAAGCATAAGGTATATGTAACTGGCTTGCTTTTCAGGACACTTGGAAGGTACAAATATCCCCACATCATTGTGTTCAGTGGCAGTCATTTAAAATGAATCTCTCTTGTGTGATTTAGTACCTTTAGACCGTGAAATTTTTACACATTGTTTTATGTTCCTGGATAGGTTCCAGTGTCTCCACTTTACAGTCTATGGAGATTTGAATAGAATTTGTATCCTACTGGTGTGTGAAAATTGTATAAATCCTAATTATGTTGAACTGGTTGACAGTGCTTATCAGGTCTACTATATCCTACTACTTCTCAGTATATTCATTCTATTAATTTTTGAGTATGACATTAAAACTCCAACTAAAAATCTTAATTTATCTACTTAAAAAATTATAATATATAATGGAACTGTATGTAACTTTGTTCTTTATTTTCCAAGCCTCCTGTAGATGTGTTATTATACTTTCATAATTTAAAGAAATTATAATAATAAATAAATAAAATGAGCCTCTCTTGTGTCAAGAAACAGGGTTCCTTCTAAGAGAAGCTAATTAGAAAGACACTGCGTTTGACTTTAACAGTGGTGTCTCAGAAAACCTGGTTGTGTACCTTTTGCACGTTATTCTCAAAAATTCTGAACTTTGTAATACCTCTGCGAGTCAAGTCTGCGGTCTGCTTTGTGACACTGACCAAGCACTAAACCTCACTTTCTCCACCGTTTTGTGTAGCACACAGACCTGGCTCAGTATATGTCTCAGCACCCAGGAGGGCTTCCTCCTCATAATGTCAGGGTAAGTACTTTGAGGGCTGGGACTCCCCTCTGGCTTGCCCACAGCAGGATAATTCGGAAACAGACTGCCATCACAAACTGAAAGCCCACGATGCTAGGTAAGAAGATGGACACCATTGATATTCTAGAGAAAATTTTAAAAATAAAATCTGCCCTCAAGATATGGAGGAAAGTCCAGCTGCTTTCTGGGCAACCTAACCCTGTCGGTCATCACCATCAAGCAAATGTGTCTTTAGAAGTATAACCCATCACGATGCTAGGTAAGAAGATGGACACCATTGATATTCTAGAGAAAATTTTAAAAATAAAATCTGCCCTCAAGATATGGAGGAAAGTCCAGCTGCTTTCTGGGCAACCTAACCCTGTCGGTCATCACCATCAAGCAAATGTGTCTTTAGAAGTATAACCCAATTAAAAAGATTTGCCTTAAAAGGAAAGAAGTGAAGTTAAGCTATCATAAAATAAATACTTTCTTCATAGCAGACTACTGTGCTCTGTGATAAAGTTCATGTTGCACTTAAAGTTCCCAACTAGAACTAGCAAACTACCTTGATTGGTTCTTTATCAGTTATCTTTTTGCCCATTCTAAAAGATCCTACTTCATGTGGGACCAACTTCCATTTTTTCCAGTTATTGGAATAGAAATAATATTAAACTTTTAACTAGCTGTAATTCCACATCTGTTATAAATTTTAGAAACCATTTGTATGTCATATTTTTCATTCTCTAAGGTTTTATTGGCATTGATTGGCCCTTAACATAACCATATGAGATTTGTATATGATGTACCCATTCATTTAACTAATATTTACGTGTTCATTTATTCATTCATTCAAGATATATTTGAGTACTCAGTACCATATTAAATCCTAAGCTTGCATTACTGAAAAGTAATTAAAAAGTTGTGTTTCTTATTTTCAATGAGCTGAAGCCCAGCAAGATATATGGACTTAGATAGGTAGTGAGAAGCAAGGTGATGAGGGCTATGGCCATGTTAATTAGGAATAATATGAGGACTCATAGTAAGGGGACTCCAGTCACGGAGGCAAGGGGAAAGGAAGGTTTGAAGACAGGGTTTTGAAGAGAATGAAAACATTTAAAAATACTTAGAGGAAACTAAAATAGAAAACTAACTAGGGGGACCAAGAAGGAATGTCTAGTGGTGTGTTAAGGACTCTGATGAGGATGGAATCTACTAAATTATCTGCATGAGCATGGGATTTTTTTTTTTTTTAATGGCAGCACTTAGTTCAAATAGAGGAGCAGAGAAAGTAGAAAGTTGGACTGATTGAGACATTGGGGCTGTGCCAGACAGTTGGGCCATATATTTGGAGACTATCAAGAGAGAGGCTAAACAGGGAGGGTCAGGGCTTCTAAACTGAGTCCAATCTGAGGGAAGGAAGTGAAGACAGGCAGGTTACTGATAGTAGGGAGAGAGCAGAAGAGTCAAGGAACCAGAGGTTTGATTAAATAGAACAGTTGGAGAAAGTAACTGTGTGAAAGATAGAACATTTTCAGACTTGAGGGACTCTTGTAGCAAGCACTATGCTAAGTGTTTAGCAGGATGGAAAGATGCAGAAGACATGATTCCTATCCTCAAAGGATGTAAAGTCAAAAACAGGAGGTAAGACATACACACCAAATTCCAGGACATTTGTGAATAATATCAAGTAAGAAATAAGACCTAATGTTGTAGATGTGCAAGGAAGTAAAAGACATCTTCTCATTTTTTAGAGGTTTTGAAAAGCCAGACCTTACAAGCTGCAATGCTTTTCAGAGACTGGAATAGGGGAAGATGCTAGAGGAGGAAGGAATGTTTTCAGCGAAGGTTCAGAGCAGGGAAGTAGAGGGTGTGTTCAAGGAAGGAGATCCCAGAGTCACATGGACTGTTGGGGTCGAAGGGACTATAGTGTTTTTCACTCTCCAAGTGCTAGTCCCTTAGTGTATTATGAAATCAATTGGTAATCAGCAACCAGCATTTTTTTTAAAAAATGAAATGGAATGGGTGAGAAGGAAATGTGTATCTGTGTGCTAAATCGATTCAGTCACGTCCGACTCTTTGCGACCCTGTGGACTGTAGCCACCAGGCTCCTCTGCCGATGGGATTCTCCAGGCAAGAATACTGGCATGGGTTGTCATGCCCTCCTCAAAGAGATCTTCCTGACCCACAGATCAAATCTGCTTCTCTTATGTCTCCCTCATTGGCAGGCAGGCTCTTTACCGCTAGTGCTACCTGGGAAACCCTCTTGAGAAAGAAATAGAAAAAATTATAGTATGTAA
This sequence comes from Aepyceros melampus, assembly GCA_006408695.1. Lineage (NCBI taxonomy): Eukaryota > Metazoa > Chordata > Mammalia > Artiodactyla > Bovidae > Aepyceros > Aepyceros melampus. Next base: position 15,979 of record SJXQ01004950.1, on the reverse strand, counting down.
CACTTAGTAAGAACAAGTTTTATTTTGTGCAGTTTCTTTTCCATTAGAAATTGTGTTATATCTATGTATGAATGTGAAAACTGGAAGCATATCTATTTCTTATTGTGCAATGCAGTAAGGAAAAAAAAAAACCTTTAAACACTGGGTTGGTCTAACTTCCTTATTTTGCAGAATTAGAATTCAAGTTTGAAAAGAAATACTTTTCCTAAAGTTATAGAACCAGCTTTTGCCATTGCTCAGAGAGATTCTTGGTTGAGGTTCTTTTCCTCTAGTGCCATCCTGAATCTCTGGTCCTGTCGGCCTGAAACAGATACTGTCTTAGTGACATGGAATACCTGAGTCTGGGGGAATAGATTGGGTATGTGGCTGAGAGCCTTACTTTCTAAGATATGGGCTTTATTTCTTAGACAGTAGAGTCATTAAAGGGGCTCTTTTGAAAAAGAATGGCATGATCAGAAGGAAATTTATGTAATTGTGGTCTGTGGGGTAGATTAAAGAGAGCTAACTGGAGTCAAGGATTTCAGTTAGGAGTTTGTCTATGTGGGCTAGCCCAGTGCTTCTCAAGCTTCAGTGAGCACACTAATGACCTGGGGATCTGACTCAGTAAGTCTGATTCAAAGCTCGAGGTCTGTGTTTCTAACATACTCCAAGGTGATACAGATGCTGCTGGTTGAAGACTAAACTTTGAATGGCAAGGTTAGAAGTGATAAAGGCCTAAATTAGGATAGTGAAGGTATGAATGGAAAGAACTGGAAAACAACAACAAAGAAGGGTTCAACCAGGACATGAGGACAGCAGTGATGTAGATGTGAACTGGTGGTGGAAGAAAGTGGACATATGGGCAATTGACTACTTCACCAGAATTGCTGGGAGATGGAAGCATCAGCAGTGCTTTTCCTAGTTAAGTTCTGGCATACTGGGTTTGAGGTGTTATGGGATGTCCAGATGAACTTCAGACTATATGGGTCCAACAGTTCAGGAAAGAGATCTGAAGTGAAGCTTAAGACTTTCAAATTATCAGAATACAGTTGTTAATTGAAGCAATGTTAGTGGATAAGATGGGTAAGAGGAGCATGTAGGTGATAAGAGAAGGTCAACGATGGAGCCCTAAGGAATATCACCATATTAGATATCAGTAGAGAAAGTGGAGCCTATGGAAAGTACAGTCAGTGAAGTAGGAGAAAAATTAAAGAGATTTTGGTACCAAGTAGGGGAAAGAGCATCAGGAAGGAAGACAGAAGCAACAAAGCCAGATCCTGTAAAGTGAAGGAGTGAAAGACATCCATTGGAATTTTATAGCAAAGGACATTGGTGGGACTTCCCTAGTGGTCCAATGGCTAAGATTCCAAGCTCTCAATGCTGGGGGGCCAGGTTTGATCCCTTTCAGGGAACTAGATTGCACATGCTGCAACTATATTTCAAACATCACAGCAATGATTGAAGATCCTGCATGCCACAACTATGACCTGGCTCAGCCAAAAAAACCAAATATTTTTAAAAGACATTGGTGAGCACCGTGAAAACCTGATAAATAAAGAGATCGTAGCAGAAACCATTTTGTAGGGGGAGGAATTTCACATTTCAGAGGACAAACAGTTCTATCTGATGGTGGGACCAAGTGTGTGACCGTTGGAGCGAAGGGCTAAAGTGGGTTGGAGAAGCAGATCGTTGGAGTGTGGAGGTCGGCTGGACATATTCACGTGAGCACGGATGTCAAGGGAACAACAGCTGTGATCCAGGTGTCCAAGTCTTGAGTGAATGATGGAGAGTGGTAGGAGTTGTGTGGATGACAGTAAGAAGAGGGGTAGAGAAAGATGGCATGGAAATCCAAGGACAAGGGGTTTTACATGAGGGTGAATACAGTGGAATCAAGTTGATGAGCACCAGGGTCTGGTCTGAGAAAAGTAAGATCCTGGGGAGTTTGCCTCCCATGGCACAGCTGTGGCTGTGTGGACTCCGTACAGGTCCCATATCAAGGTCCTCAAGTCATTTAGGAATGTTAAAATTTTCTTGAGGCTCCTACTTGAGATGTTTGCTGGTTCTGAGTCTTTCTCATCCCAGTTCTTTCTCTTCCTGGTACTTCAAACACACACACAGTTATCATTCTTACCATTCACTTTTTATTCACTTGTTATTCATCTTTACCATCACTCAACTGTCAAAGCACAAACGTCCTATACCGACATGTAAACACATTCTTAAATGGTTTGGGAACCTTGATATGGGACCTGTATGGAATTCACATGGCCACAGCTGTGCCATGGGAGGCAAACTCTCCAGGATCCTGCTTTGCTCAGACCATGGCGCATATCAACTTGATTCCAATGTGTCCAAGTCTTTGTTAGGTCATTACAGGTTCTATAAAAGCATCTCTGAAGTTCCTAGTTTCCAAGATGTGATGGAAAAAGTGAATTTATCTGCACAACTTTGTATCTTCTAATAGGTCCATGTCCCAGAAATGCTGGTGCTGGCTCTTTCTTTTCAAAACTGCCAGAACATGTTCTCAGTTGGCATAAGTCTCTGTAAACACTAACGTTGGTGTTTGCATTCTCAGTTGCCAGTTGCACTGGAAAATAGCAAAAGACACTTGGAATACTAAGCATTCTTTTTTTTCCCTTAGGCTTCTATATTGGTGAGAATCTACTAATGTCTTTGGTTTCTATGCCTTGTAATCACCAACAATGTTTTAAAATTTTGGATCCAGGATGTATTTTTCCTTTTGCTTCCCCCCCTTTTTTTTCTTCTCTCTCCTATTTATTCCTTATTCTCTTTTGATTTTTTTCTTGGTCTAATTTATTTTGGTGTTTTTTCGCTCTGAATCTATACTGTATATTTCCCTTGTTTTCACTTTGAACTTAAGACTTTAAAAATATGTTTAGAAAGATAATGGTTCCTTTATTCCCTAACACCATCTAAGGATATACTTCCCAGTCTGGTCTCCCTGTGTTCTGTTTTTAAAAGGGTTTTATATCAGAGAGCCTGGAAAACTTAAGCAGTTGTAAACCTTAGAATATCATTTCCAGGTCAACTTTGATCTTGTATGCCAAGTTCATTGGTGAGAAAAAATTAAATCTTTCACATCTAAATCAATAACTAGTGTTCCAAAGGAAACTTCAAAGTTTACTTTAGATTTTTAAGGAAGGGTAATTCCTTCAGTATCAAAGAAATGAGATGTCAGGAAAAACCAGAATCCCTTTGTTTAGGACATGGTCTACTTATTTGACTTTCCTTGTCCTTTTTTTTTCCTGTTTGAATGTAAAATCTTCTTTTTTTTTTTTTTTGGGTCTCTTAAGAGACACTTTTACTATATTCTTTCAGATGACTGGTTTTGATTTAGAGGAGAAATCAACACATAGTGGCTCAAATCTGCTTAGATAAGGTGTTCATTCCTTCCAGCTTTTCATGTTTCAACTTTTGCGGGGCCTGGCATACATCCACCACCAACACGTTCTTCACAGGGACCTGAAACTTCAGAACTTACTCATCAGTCACCTGGGAGAGCTCAAACTGGCTGATTTTGGTAAGTCACCCCCTGAGTCTCTTTCTAGGCTATGAACAATGATGCTTTTGTGTGCACGTGTTTAAAGCATCAAATAGGCCTGGACTTTGAACAGTGGGGACCAGGGAACATGACATTTTTTGAGGATATCAAACAACCATACGGTAAGAGTGAGGCAAGAAACTGAGAGAGATTGATTGCTTCTCAGGGTTCCATCAAGCCTCAGTCTAATCAGATCCTAAAATGGGGGCACCCCTATTGACTCACTGCTGTTTTTGATGCAGAGACTTTTATAGAGTGAATGGTACTTCTGAGGTTTCCCTAAATCAGGGTGGATGTACAAATTCCATCAGACTAGATCAAAGTTATCCCAGGATGGCCAGATAAAGAGGTCACCCCCAGACCGTAGGTTGGACTCTTGCTGGAATGGAGGTTCCAGAACACCTATGTATCTATACAGGTGGGACGGTATGGGGTGTGTACGTGTGTATGTTCAGTCGCTTAGTCCTGTCCAACATTTTTGACCCTACGGACTATACCCTGCCAAGCTTCTCTGTCCACGGAATTCTCCAGGCAAGAATACGGGAGTGGATTGCCGTTTCCTAGTCTGGGGGATCTTCCTGACCCTCAGACCAAAGCCATGTCATCAAGTCTTCTGCACTGCATGCAGATTCTTTACCACTGAGCCACAAGGTACCTGAGGCTTTCATTCCCATCAGAGTGATGCAGATTTACCCTGACTGTCACTGTATCTTTCCACTTTAGCAGTTATCACTGCTTATAATTATACATATACACATACATATATACTTATATGATGGTTTTGTCTCCTCCACTAGACTATAGGTGTTATGAGGGCAGCCTGGATCCATTTTTGCTTATCATTATATCCCTAGTGCCTGGCACCCACACAGGTGCTCAATAAATTTTTGTTGAAAAACTGGTTCCATATAAGCTGAGAAGACCCTCTTCTCTGTTTGGCAGATGTCAAATGACACTGCTATAACTGCAGTAAGCATGTAACAGACATTCGTTTATCAAATTCCCTACAAGAGTAAACTCATCTGTTGAGATTTCATAGGGCTATAGATCATGTGATTCTCTGAGATAAATAGTTAGCTGACAAATGTACTGTTTTGCAGAGGAGCACTTGAGGATGACTCATCTAAGTTCCTGCCAAACTAGCTAATGTGGATTAACAGTCCCTACCCTTTATCTACTAAACTGGGGATTCCTGAACTGCAGAAATGGAGGGTGGTCACATTAGTCACGAATTGATCTTCCTTTGCTGTTACAGAAACCCCCAATTACAGAGGTGTAAACATGCTTGAAGCTTAATTTTCTCTCCTATAACATCTGACCTAGGCAGTCAGAGCTTTGTGGAAGCCCCAAAATGTCTTGGTTCATGCACCTTCTGTCGTGTGAGCCCCACCACCCCTAGGTGTTGCCCATTGGCATATTTCAAGATGGCAGCCATCTCCTTCTCACCACAGCCTGGAGGAAGAAGAAAAGGGAGCAACACTTAACCCCTCCAGGAAGTTCACATGTCACTTTTATTCATATCAAATAGGCAGAAATTTAGTTGCCTTGCAACACTTAGCTGCCAGGAAGGCCACATCTAGCTGCAAAGTAGGCTAAATTTAGAGAAATTAATGCAATGAAGAGGTCACAAGAATCAAGATAGTTGAGTAACTCTATTAAAAGCACTGAAATGTGTGTATTATTTTTAAAATATCGTTTACTCTGCCAGTTGCATTCTCCTTGGCAGACTATCACTGTGCCTCTCCAGGAAGTCTCAGGACAACAAGTTCTGTGCTTTCCCCCTTCGCTCAGGTCTTGCTCGAGCCAAGTCCATTCCCAGCCAGACATATTCTTCAGAAGTTGTGACTCTCTGGTACCGCCCTCCTGATGCCTTGCTGGGAGCCACTGAGTATTCCTCTGAATTGGACATATGGTAAGAGCAAGTGCCAAGAAAATGTGAGTCATCCTACCCATGAAGATTGCTTTAACTGTGTTACATTTTAGATAATCATTCTAATGGCTTCCTGGGTGGCTCAGTGGCAAAGAATCCGTCGGCCAATGCAGGAGATGTAGGAGACCTGAGTTCAATCCCTGGGTCGGGAAGATCCTCCGGAGAAGAAAATGGCCACCCACTCCAGTACTCTTGCCTGGAGAATCCCATGGACAGAGGAGCCTGGCAGGCTACAGTCCATGGAGTTGCAAAGAGTCAGACATGACTCATGAGGGGTAAAGGGGGACAGTAGTGTGAATATAAGACACCAGACAGATGCTGTCAAGTAGAAACACATTGTTGGGGAGGCTCTGGGATTAAAGAGGTGCAGTGGTGAGTGTGGGGTCTCAGTCACTCAACATCCCAGACCTGCAGTGTTACGTTGTCTGCTTCTGATTCCTGGAGATATCCCAGTCATTTGTGTGTGAATTTACAGTCACAGCCAGCGCCTCAAAGGTAACAAAGTATACGGACTTCTTTCAATTCTTTAGACGGTCTTATATACACTGAAGCCCTGTTTAAAAAACACTAAGAGGCTAAAGTAAGCTTTTGAATTTCCCAAAGTCTTGAGAAAAGTTGGAGAAAATTTCCTGCAGTGTATCTGGAGTCCTTGATTTCCCAGTACCATTTCTCAGAATATCACCTGCTAGTCAAAACCCCTCTGAAACTGTCAGTACTACTGCTCCTTCCTGTCACTTCAAAGGCTTTCAGCGGGCTCTGGTTTTCTCAACTCTTAATGATCACTTCCTAGTTGTGCTTCACAGACAGTGAAACTTCTGCTCATCACTTTTAAACTTTGCTTTATTACAGAGCATTTAAAACATTCAAAATACATAAACATCCACATCAGTGATTCTTCAGCAAGATCAATTTTACTTCCCAGGGACCTTGGCAATGTCTGAGACATTTATTGTCACGCTTGGGTAGGCGGGGTGCTCCTGGCACCTAGTGGGTAAAGGCCGGGGATGCTGCTAAATATCTTACAGTGCACAGGGCAGCCCCCCGCAACAGAGATGTATGCAGCCCCAAATGTCAGCAGTGTCGAGACTGAGAAAACTGATGTAGATTAAGGAGCATCATAAAGCAAACTCCATGGACCCACTACCCAACAAAACAACCAGAACATGGTCAGTATTGCCACATTGGACTTCCCTGGTGGTCCGGTGGTTAGCGCTTTGCTCTTCCAGTACAGGAGGTATGGGTTCCACCTCTGCTCGGGGAGCTAGGATCCCACATGCTGCATGGCATGGCCAAAAAATATATTTCCACATTCGCTTGGGTCCTTTTTCCATCCACCAGAGCCTGCCTGTCCACCAGAGGGGCTCTACCCTGAATTTTTATTCTTGTTTTCAGTCCCTCACCTTTTTTAAAATAATACTTTTACATTTTTATGTATTTAAAAAGTATTATTTTACCTACTTTTGAGTTTTTATAAAAATGGTACTATATTGTTTTTAGTTTTCTGTGATTTGCTTTTTTTAAAACTCTGTATATTTATAGGATTTATCCGCGTTGATCTAAGTTACACTTTATTTTCTGTTGATGAACATTTCAGTTATCTAATTTGATGTTTTCATTTTTGCTATTTTGAGTATACTTGGTACTTATATTTAAGGATTTCTCTAGAGTACTTCAAAGTAGATTTGCTGTGTCATGGGGTATATGAATGTTCAACTTCATGAAACAGTGTCCAATTGTTCCCAAGTGGTTGTAACAATTTATGCATCAACAGCGTATCGTAGTCCCTTATCCACATCTACACTAGCTTTATAAAGTCAGATTTCTTAATTTTTGCTAATCTTGTGGGAAGAATGGTAGCATGGTGTGATCAAATGTGCATTTCCCTAATTACTAATGAGGTTGGAAGTCTTTTCATGGATTATTCGTGGGTTTTCTCCTATGAAATACCTCTGTGTGTCTTTCATTTATTTTATTTTATTTTTTTGGTCTCTATGTCTCTGATAGTGTCTCCCTTTCTTTATTGATTTATAGGAGTTCTTATACTCTGAATACTAGTCTTTTATCAGTTATGTGTGTTGCAAGGAGCCTCGCCAGCTCCTGGCTTATATTTTCATCTTAATGATTGTCTTTTTAAGCAAGAGTGCTTTGTTTTAATATTACTGACCTTAGCCGTCTTTTCCTTTAGGTTAGTCTTTTTGTTCCTTGTTTAAAAAATCCTTCTCTCCCTGAGACCAAAGTGATATTATCTAATACATTCTTTTAAAAGCTGTAAAATTTTTCTTTTCACTTCAAATCTTTAATATATGGGAAATTGACTTTCTCTGTACTAACCAATTGTCTCACCCCAGTTTCTTCAGTGATCTGCCTTGCCAAATATCTCATATATCAGGTTTCTAAAGATGCATAGGTCTGTTTCTGGGCTCTCTACTCTATTTGACTGGGGTCAGTTTATCTGTCCCTGTACCAGTGTCCCACTGTATTAATTTCTGTAGCTTTCTAATAATACTTGATTTCTGCTAGGACAAGTCTCACCACCTACTTCATCTTCTTCCTCAGGAGTATCTTGGCTATTTTTCCCCTTTGGTTCTCCATATAAATTTTACTGAATGTAAAAACCCTAGTGGGATTTTCTTTAGAACTGCATTGAAATTATAGAACATTTTGAGGATAGTTAACACCTTTATAATACTGTCTTCCAATTTTAAAACAGTATAGTTCTCCATCTGTTTAGTTCATCTATAATACCTTTTAGTAAAGTTTTTAATTTTCTCTCTAAGCTCTTACATATCTAAAATAAATGTTCTTTTCTTGTAAGTTGATTTCTGTAGTTTATTGTCTCTATTTGTTCTTGCATATGGTATCTTTTTTCCATGCGTATTTAGTTGTTTTTGACAATGATATGCTAATTCTCCTTGGAATTTTATTTGTGGGTTTTTTTTTTTTTTTGAGGCCTTGAATAAAGTGTAGTCTTTCAGAGAGAATTTGCATTTGATTCTGCTAGGTACATTGAAAAAAAATTATTATTGTATTTTACATAAGTGTGGGTCTCCTACTAAGATATTGTTTCTCAATACCATTCCCTACTGAAAATAACTAGGCCTTTTTGGAGAAGTAGCCAGTACTGAGACTGGGGTAGGAAAAGTTTAAGATGAGCTAGGAACATCTTGTTAGGCCAGAATATTTTCTAATAAAGTGATCAAAAAATGATGGGAATATGTCAAAAGCATGTGGGAAGCAGCTTGAAGAGACTCCCACTGGCCAAAGCCAATACCTTCTGAGCATCCTAATAAATAGTGCAGATACTGTATTTTAACACTGAATAACATAAGAATATATGTCTGTATGGAAGATAGATAGATAATAGATGGATAGATTGGATGGCATCACCGATTCAATGGACATGAACTTGGGCAAATTCCAGGAGATGGTGAGGAACAGGGAGGCCTGGCATACTGCAGTCCATGAGGTCGCAAAGAGTTGGACTCGGCTTAGCAACTGAGCAGCAACAGATGGATGGATAGATGGGTGGATCCATAGATATATAGGAAGGGAAGCTCCTTTTTACAGTATAATGCCAACTAATAACTGGGGAAGAAATGATAGAATTAGAAAAATCACTATCTTGTAATATATATAGTAGTAATCGGTTCAAATGAGAATCATCAATCCTAAATTAGTGGGGAAGTTTTCATGAGAAATAAAATATTTATTTACATAGTCTCAAAGTACCTCTATACAAATTACTTATAACAGAAGAAAAAATAGCAACTTTATATCAGAGGACTTGGCAAACACCACCTTAACCAAGTGATTAGAGTCAGTATCATTAATAATGGGACTGACTACCGTCCATAGGGTCACAAAGAGTTGGACATGACTGAGCAGCTGAGCATACTGACATCATTTGCCTCCTAATACGAATCAGAGGAGACAGTGTCACGAATGTGGTTTTCCTGAAAAAAGAGCATAACCTGCGTCAAATCATGGAGCAGCATCAGATAAACTCATTTTGAGGAACATTCTATGACATAACTATGTGGTAACTCTTCATTTTATTTTTTAATACTTTATTTATTTGGTTGCACTGGGTCTTCATTGCTGCTCCTGGGTTTTCTCTAGTTGCAGTGAGCATGGGCTGCTCTCTAGTTGTGGTGTGTGGAGGGCTTTAGTTGTGGTGTGTGGCAGGCTTCTCATTGTGGTGGCTTCTTTTGTTGTGGAGCACGCGCTATAGGGTACACGGCTCAGTAGCTGCAACTCTCGGGCTCTAGAGCACAGGCTCAATATGTGTGGCACACAGATTTAGTTGCCCCACAGCATGTAGGAGCTTCCCAGACCAGGAATCAAACCTGTGTCTCCTACACTGGCAGATGGATTCTTTATCACTGAGTCACCAAGGAAGCCCCTAGACTGTACTCCTTCAAAGAGTTGTAGAGGAAAAAAAATTTTTCTTCTATTCTCTGAGGTTCAGTGGATGGGTCTGTGAAATAAGCTGACAAAAGACAGATGAACAGAAGAAAAGCATACATGTTTTATTTTATGTTAAAAGTTTTATGTGACATGGGGTAAGTGGCTTCATAAAAAGGAGAGAAAATCCCCAAAGAAACAGCTAGACTTGGAGGCTTTTATACCATTCTGACAAAAGATGATATACTCCTCTGTAAAGAGAACTAACAAGACAAAGGAAAGGGACTTCTGAACTCTTTATGGTGATAAATGTGGGAAGGTAAATATGTGTACGGGGAACGATAGTGGTGGATAAAGGTGACTTATCAACAACTGTTTACATGCATTCTTCTTGGTGCCATTCTGAATCTGGTGATAAGGTTTTTCTCCCCTCCGGGGCTGGGAAAGGGGTCATTTTCACAAGGGTATTTTATGTCCTCCTCATGGGCTTCCCTGGTGGCTCAGATGGTTAAGAATCTGCCTGCAGTGCCGGAGACCCAGGTTCGATCCCTGGGTTGGGAATATCCCCTGGGAAAGGGAATGGCAAACCACTGCAGTATTCTTGCCTGGAGAGTTCCATGGACAGAGGAACCTGGTAGACTACAGTCCATTGTGTCGCAAAGAATCAGGACTGAGCACCTAACACTTTCAGACAGCCCAAGAGAAGCAAAAGCTCATCCTGTGTCTGCTTTTTCTCAATTGCTTTCAGCTCATACTAATCCTTATACTCAAATGGCATATTTTTGGGGTGGCATTTTCTGTTCCTGTATAGAGTCAATGTTTGAAAAGACAAAAAAAAAAAAAAAAATTAGGGAAATGTTCCAGATTAAAGGGACTAAAGAAGCATGTCTGCTAAACACAATGCATGATCCTAGATTGGATACTAGGGGAGAAAGAGCTAAAGAACCCTCCTGGGACAATCAGTGGATAGTGGTATTGAGATGAGTATTAAGTTTCCTGATTTTGATAATTGCATTGTTGTTGTGTAAAAGAATGCTTTTGTTCTTAGAAGATACATGTGGAAGTATATAAGGGTGAAGAACCATGGACTCTGCCACTTACTCTCCACTGCTTCAGAAAAAAAAATAGATAAGAGATAGGTAGATGATGGAGAAGGCATTGGCACCCCATTCCAGTACTCTTGCCTGGAAACTCCCATGGACAGAGGAGCCTCGTAGGCTGCAGTCATTGATGGGGTCTCTAAGACTCAGACACGACTGAGTGACTTCCCTTTCACTTTTCACGTTCATTCATTGGAGAAGGAAATGGCAACCCACTCCACTGTTCTTGCCTGGAGAATCCCAGGGATGGGGGAGCCTGATGGGCTGCCATCTATGGGGTTGCACAGAGTCGGACACAACTGAAGCGACTGAGCAGCAGATGGTGATAGAAAAAATGATAAAACCAAAAAGGCCAAGTGTTGGCAATTGGGAATCTATTTGAAGTATATAAGACAATTCTTTCTACTATTTTTGTAACTTTAATTTTGAAATTATTTCAAAAAAAAAAAAAGTTGAGAAAAACCTGGTGTTTCACCAAAGAAAATGAAGTGGCACTGGCTTTGTTAGAAGCATTGGCCCAGTACATAGTCAATATTTTCAGTTATTTCCTGTGTGTTTGAGAAGGATGTGTATTCCCAAATTGTTGGGTACAGGATTTTACATATGTTCAAATTTTCAAGGTTGTTACTTGTGTTATTCACAGTTTCTTTATATAATTTTTGTCTGTTTAAGCTATCAGGGAAAGATATATTGAAGTTGTTGATTTGTGATATTTCTATTCATTTTTGCTTTATTTACTTTGAAGCTATTTTCATCAAGTGAAAATAAATTTAAAACTGTTCATCATTCCCTCGTGCACTTTAAATATTACTTTGGAATAATTTTCCTCTTTTGATATAAACCTTTTAGAGCTTTCTTTAGTGTTGGCCTGTTGATGTAAAACTCTGCTTTTGTTTCTTAAGATAAACTCTCATTGTTAAAGGTATCCCCCTTGCTGGGAATATAATTCTAGATTGACATTATTTTCTCTCAGAACTTGGAGGATATTTCCCCAGCTTTGTCTTCCAGTGCTGCTGTTGTGACGATTGCTTTTAGCCTAATTGTAGGGAAGTTTGTTTTTGGCCCTATTGTCTTTCTCTTTTACAGGTGATCTCCCATTTTCTCTGGATATTATAAAGAATTTTTTTTGCCTTCATTATTATGCAGTTTTCACTATAATGTGTCCAATGTGGACTTCTTTTTACTTACCGTGCTTGATGTATATTGTGCTTCTTCTAATTATGAATTCATGTTTTCCATCAGCCATTTTCTTTTTAGTGTTGCCTCTATTCCAGTCTCTCTTTCTGGAGCTCCAACGAAAGATTATCTTTCTATCATCCTTGGCTCTTATCCTCTCTTTCATATTTCAGTCCCTTTAACTCTCTGTGCTACTTTTGGATAGTTTCTTCATCTACCAGTTCTTTAAACCCCTCTTAAACTATGTATACCTTAGTTTTTATTGAATATACTAAAGTGTGTATTACTCCACTGATAAGTGTTTCATTAATTTAATCATGAATAATGATGTGATGTTTACAGAATAAAAAAATCATAAGTTTAAATTATTGTCATTACTCTTATTAATTTGATGACTGTTGTTTGTCCAGTAAAACTCAAAAAGTAATGTAGAAATAGAATAATCATTATCTTTCAGTATTTAATATAATGGTTCACTATACATAACTGTTAGATATTAGGTGTTTACATTGGGAATCCTCTTCTATTTTTTTTCTTTTCAGGGTGAGGAAAATGAGCAGGGAAAAGATTTCCAATTCACAATGGAAGAAAAGGCCATGCAACCCCATAGGGTACAAACTGAATGCTTTTGTAAGTAAGGAGGCAGGTGACAGTGGTTGAGCATTAGAGCCTTTGTCCTAATGAAACTAATTATAACAAGAGCCTCTCATTCACAATAAACCCTGGGAGTAATGGAGTCCATGGGCCAAAGCAAACACTTAAAATATGGAAAATATACCAGTAAGACACATTGGTTTTTTCCAGCACTTACAACCAGCATCCTCTAATCTCTCATCATCTTTTCCTCTCTTTCTGATACTTTTTCAGACCTAAAAAGATTCCATTAGCAACTTCAGTGAAAAAAAAAAAAAACCTCAATGCTTTAGGATGATTACACTTTTTGTTTTTACTTTTTGTATTGTGTTAAAATATATGTAACAAAAATTACCATTTTAACTATTTTCAAACGTACAGTTCAGTGGCATCAAGTACCACCACCTCCACTATCCATCTCTAGAACTTTTCATCATCCCAATATGGCTCTTTGTACCCATTAAACAATCACTTCTCTTTGCTCCCTCCCCTCAGTCCCTGACAACCACTATTGTACTTCCTCTCTCTGTGAATTTGACCACTCTAGTACCTCATATAATGCAATCATACAGTATTTGTCCTTCCATGTCTGGCTTTTTTCACTTAGCATAATATTTTCAAGGTTCATCCATATTATGGTAAACTGGTTTTTAAAGAATTTCCTTTGATAGTCAAGTGCTCTATTCAAAACTAACTGCAGGCAGATGCTGGATTTAGAACTACAGAAAGTTATCAGTGCCTGAGAGATTCTTCATGGTCAAATCTCTTGCTGCAAACTTCCAAATATAAAGAGTGGCCCGGGGCAAAGCAAATAGAAATATCATGTCACTGCCATATATCAGGCTGCTCTGAATTAACTTCAATAGTGAAAAGTGAAATATTGACTCACTTCTCCCAACAATGTTCTTACAGACTCCTTGCATCTCCCCAAAACTAAAACCCCTGAGATGGTTTATTTCTCCAGAGATTGCCTGAAGAATTTGAGGAATCTTTTTCTCTCTTATGGGAAGAATTTGCTCATGCTCAGAATAGAGAAAAGACCAGGAAGAAAGCCAGAAAAAGCAGAAAACATGTTAGCTGTTTCTTCTAATGTGACTGAAGAACCACAGTTGGAGCAATAAAATGACCCAGTGCATCTCTCCCTTCTGGAAGGATTCACTGTTTGATGTCACCAGCTCTTTTTTCCCCTGCGTGTGAAGTTTCCCTTCATCTACATGGGCTGCCCCAAGGGTATCTCCACAGAGCAGAAATCCTCTGAGAAGCCTAAAGATATGTAGGGTAAGAAGAGCCACAGGAATGAAGATTTAAGAACAAAACAGAGGAATAAAAAGAAATAGGAGCTGGCTCCCTATCTGGATATGAATGTTCAGAATACTTAAAACATTTGCTTTAAGACTTACTGGGGTGGACAAAATAGATGATAGCCACACAAATTGCTTAAGAAACAAATAAAAACTATGAAAGTCACACAACTTTTTCACAAAGCAAATTAAAAAAAAAAAACAGTTCTGAGGAATAAATAGAAAAAATAAGAAAGTGAGTTGTACATTTTTTAAAGAACAGTACTTACCTGAAAAAAATCTTTCCTTCTTCAGACTTTAACAGAGGAATAAAAAGAAATAGGAGCTGGCTCCCTATCTGGATATGAATGTTCAGAATACTTAAAACATTTGCTTTAAGACTTACTGGGGTGGACAAAATAGATGATAGCCACACAAATTGCTTAAGAAACAAATAAAAACTATGAAAGTCACACAACTTTTTCACAAAGCAAATTAAAAAAAAAAAACAGTTCTGAGGAATAAATAGAAAAAATAAGAAAGTGAGTTGTACATTTTTTAAAGAACAGTACTTACCTGAAAAAAAATCTTTCCTTCTTCAGACTTAAGGTGCACAGACTTATTTTCTTTCCAGTGCACTGATATTTTTGATACAAATAGTCCAGCTTCTGAAATACAATTGATTTAGGAATTTTGTTTGTCTTGTAAGTATTCTAAGTGCATAAGTGCATTGCGCACACGCGCACACACACACACACACACACACACACACACACATCTATTTTATTAGCCTGCCAGGCTCCTCTGTCCATGGAATTCTCCAGGCAAGAATACTGGAGTGAGTAGCCATTCCCTTTTCCAAGGGATCTTCCCCACTCAGGGATCAAACCTGGGTCTCCTCATTGTAGGCAGATTCTTTACCAATTTCGCCCCTAGGGAATCCCTTATTAAAAAACCTTAGACTCTAGATTGGTAGGGGAGGAAGGTTTAATCTGCCCCTAAGTGAAACTTAAAAAAGACACAAGAAAATGCCTATATGACACCAACCACACAAATGCAGATATAAATGGAATTTCAACCAATATTAGCATTTTATTCTTTTATGCAAACATCTCATGTTATTTTGTAGTACTTACACAGTAGCCTTAAAGTCCAGCTTTCTCCAGTATATTTTACATAATTGTGCCCAGTGTCCTAGCGGTGTAGAAGATAAAGGACACTAAGAAATTGTGTAATGAAAAGGACTTCCTTTTTCGTTCCTCACAGCCACCATTATAAAAGGACATGAAAAGGCAACAAGCTCTTTCTTAGCCATGAAAGCCTTTTGAGGGGAGGGAAGGCTCAGTAAACTAGCAATGACTATGGTTTGAACCTCGTTTAGAACACCCTCAAGCCTTCTGGTAATTTGTGAGCTCCTGGGGTTTCTGGAGGTGTTGCAATACTGGATGGAGAGCTGGTTCAAATCTTCAAAAGCCAGTACATTGTCGTTTCTATTTTGTGTCAGTTAATAAATAATCACTTGTGTTCTATACCCGCAGATACATAAATGTGTATTTGTGTGTGTTTTTCTTTTTCACTTCAAATTGAAATGGCTTGAGACTTTCAAGAATGCAGAGAAAGCATGAAGGGAAGTGGGTGGAGACCATTTGATGGTATTCACCATCTCAGTTTTTCAGCTGGCTTGCCTCACAGTTGACATTGCTAGCAACCAGGATGTTTTTAAACCATTTGACAGTTTGCTATTACTTTCCTTATTCTCCATGTATTGTTTAATTTACACCATTTATATCTGCTGCTTTAAAGACAAGAAGTAAAAAGAATATGAATATTTAAAAGCAAGCCAGTAAGGAGTCTTAAAATGATAATAAAGAAATAGAAGAAAACAATAGAATAGGAAAGACTAGAGATCTCTTTC
>SJXQ01004948.1:0-11833 GCA_006408695.1 Aepyceros melampus | reverse complement strand
CTGCTGGGCATACATACCGAGGAAACCAGAATCTAAAGAAAGACGCGTACCCCAGTGTTCATCGCAGCACTGTTTATAATGGCCAGGACATGGAAACAACATAGATGTCCATCAGCAAGATGAATGGATAAGAAAGCTGTGGTACATATACACAATGGAGTATTACTCAGTCATTAAAAAGAATACATTTGAATCAGTTCTAATGAGGTGGATGAAACTGGAGCCGATTATACAGAGTGAAGTAAGCCAGAAAGAAAAATACCAATACAGTATACTAACGCATATATGTGGAATTTAGAAAGATGGTAATGATAACCCTGTATGTGAGACAGCAAAAGAGACACAGATGTATAGAACAGTTTTTTGGACTCTGTGGGAGAGGGCTGGGGTGGGATGATTTGGGAGAATGGCATTGAAACGTGTATAATATCATATGTGAAACGAATCGCCAGTTCAGGTCTGATGCAGGATACAGGATGTTTGGGGCTGGTGCACTGGGATGACCCAGAGGGATGGTATGGAGAGGGAGGTGGGAGGGGGGTTCAGGATGGGGAACAAGTGTACACCTGTGGCGGATTCATGTTGATGTATGCAAAACCAATACAATTTTGTAAAGAAAAAAAATTAAAATAAAAAAATAAATAAATAATTGAAATAAAAAATGCCACCACAATATATTCACTTGGGATACCAACACAGATGACATTTGTTTTCTAGGTGAATAAATATGTCTCAAAGTGGAAAGATGAAGAATTTAATGTATATATGTTTAAAACATTCACATTTGTTATTAGTACTGCGCTTAGGAAATCGTTGGACATTTAGTATTTCAGGTAAATTTCTATCTTGGCCTAGTCTACCTTTGTAACTCCAATTTAAGATGTGAAATAGATCAACTGACCTAGAATATGATTATAAAATAAAATCTCACTATATTTATAAAATGATTTGAAAGATATAAAAACATTTGTCTATATAGTAATTCACTTAAATTCTTAGACTTATATAAATTACTTAAGTATTTTGAAAAGAATGAAATCAGACTACTGGTGTACCTAAAAAAGAAAATATTTAAAATTCATAAGTGCAGTTTAAAACATCTAAAGTATTTAATTAACTAAAAAGGCATTAACTATTTTTCAAAAGATCTAAAAAATGATATTTAAAATGTTAGGCTTATAGAGAAAACATAGGCAGAACATTTTTCACATAAATCTAGCAAGGTCCTCTATGACCCACCTCCTAGAGTAATGGAAAGAAAAACAAACAAGTGGGACCTAATTAAACTTAAAAGCTTTTGTACAGTAAAGGAAACTATAAACAGGGTGAAAAGACAACCCTCAGAATGGGAGAAAATAATAGCAAGTGAAACTGACAAATGATTAATCTCCAAAATATACAAGCAGCTCATGCAGCTCCATACCAGAAAAACAAACAACACTATCACAAAGTGGGCAGAAGACATTTCTTCAAAGGAGACTTACAGATGGCTAATAAATGCATGAAAAGAATTAAATTTCATTCATTATTAGAGAAATGCAAATCAAAACTACAATGCGGTTCACCTCACACTGGTCAGAATCACCATCATCAAAAAAATCTACAAACAATAATGCTGGAGGGATGTGGAGAAAAGGGAACCCTCTTGCACTGTTGGTGGGAATGTAAACTGATACGGGCACTATGGAGAACAGTATGGAGATTCCTTAAGAAACTAGGAATAAAACTATGATAAGAGCCAGCAATCCCACTACTGGGCATATACCCTGAGAAAACCATAACTGAAAAAACCTCACATGTATCCCATGTAATTGATAGGATAGTGTTGACACATCACAGGTCCTCGTTAAATAGTAGATACTTCTCTCTCTCTTCCTGCCTCTCAAACACACACACACACACACCCCATAATAGCTGTTATCACTGGCCATTCCCTAACACTTACTATTTTAGACCTCTGAGGATTTTATTCATTTGTACATTTTAAAATTACCATCCATGTCACTTTCAAATGTAGATCTGTCAGCTCTAACCTCTCAACTTTGTGAGCCTATTACACTTCTTGTTTCTTTTTCTTTCACTACTTATAATCTGTTATCTTCTCATTCTAGCTAAAATATAGGAAATGAACAACAAAAGAGCTCAATTATTGTCCCCTTTAAGTTGTTGCCCTCAGAAGCATTTCCTAAAATTCACTGGCAACGTACACATACACACATGTACAAACACTCAATAGCTAGGACAAGGAAACAACCTAGATACATTGACAGATGAATGGATGATGAAGTTGTGGTATATATCCACAATGGAATATTACTCAACCATACAAAAGAATGCATTTGAGTCTCTTCTAATGAGGTGGGTGAATCTAGAACCTGTTATACAGAATGAAGCAAGTCAGAAAAACAAATATCATACATTAATGCATACATAATCAATCTGATTTTGGTGTTGACCATCTGGTGATGTCCATGTGTAGAGTCTTCTCTTGTGTTGTTGGAAGAGGGTGTTTGCTATGACCAGTGCATTTTCTTGGCAAAACTCTATTAGTCTTTGCCCTGCTTCATTCTGCATTCCAAGGCCAAATTTGCCTGTTACTCCAGGTGTTTCTTGACTCCCTACTTTTGCATCCAGTCCCAAAGATGTCCCCAAAGAAAAGGACATCTTTTTTGGGTGTTCATTCTAAAAGGTCTTGTAGGTCTTCACAGAACTGTTCAACTTCAGCTTCTTCACTGTTACTGGTTGGGGCATAGACTTGGATTACCAATATATTGAATGGTTTGCCTTGGAAACAAACAGATCATTCTGTCATTTTTGAGACTGCATTCAAGTACTGTATTTTGGACTCTTCTGTTGACCAGATGGCTACTCCATTTTTTCTGAGGGATTCCTGCCCACAGTAGTAGATATAATGGTCATATGAGTTAAATTCACCCATTCCAGTCCATTTTAGTTCGCTGATTCCTAGAATGTTGATATTCACTCTTGCAATCTCCTGTTTGACCACTTCCAGTTTGCCTTGATTCATGGACCTAACATTCCAGGTTCCTATGCAATATTGCTCTTTACAGCATCGGATCTTGCTTGTATTACCAGTCACATCCACAACTGGGTATTGTTTTTGCTTTGGCTCCATCCCTTCACTCTTCACAGAAGAACTGTACAAAAAAGATCTTCATGACCAAGATAATCACAATGGTGTGATCACTCACCTAGAGCCAGACATCTTGGAATGTGAAGTCAGGTGGGCCTTAGAAAGCATCACTACGAACAAAGCTAGTGGAGGTGATGGAATTCCAGTTGAGCTATTTCAAATCTGGAAAGATGATGCTGTGAAAGTGCTGCACTCAATAGGCCAGCAAATTTGGAAAACTCAGCAGTGGCTACAGGACTGGAAAAGGTCAGTTTTCATTCTAATCCCAAAGAAAGGCAATGCCAAAGAATGCTCAAACTACCACACAATTGCACTCATCTCACACGCTAGTAAAGTAATGTTCAAAATTCTCCAAGCCATGCTTCAGCAATACGTGAACCATGAACTTCCTGATGTTCAAGCTGGTTTTAGAAAAGGCAGAGGAACCAGGGATCAAATTGCCAACATCTGCTGGATCATGGAAAAAGCAAGAGAGTTCCAGAAAATCATCTATTTCTGCTTTATGACCATGCCAAAGCCTTTGACTGTGTGGATCACAATCAACTGTGGAAAATTCTTCAAGAGATGGGAATACCAGACCATCTGACCTGCCTCTTGAGAAATTTGTTTGCAGGTCAGGAAGCAACAGTTAGAACTGGACATGGAACAACAGACTGGTTCCAAATAGGAAAAGGAGTACATAAAGGCTGTGTATTGTCATCCTACTTATTTAACTGATATACAGAGTACATCATGAGAAACGCTGGGCTGGAGGAAGCACAAGCTGGATTCAAGGTTGCCGGGAAAAATATCAATAACCTCAGATATTCAGATGACACCACCCTTATGGCAGAAAGTGAAGAGGAACTAAAAAGCCTCTTGATGAAAGTGAAAGAGGAGAATGAAAAAGTTGGCTTAAAGCTCAACATTCAGAAAACGAAGACCATGGCATCCGGTCCCATCACTTCATGGGAAATAGATGGGGGAACAGTGGAAACAGTGTCAGACTTTATTTTGGGGGGCTCCAAAATCACTGCAGATGGTGATTGCAGCCATGAAATTAAAAGACGCTTGCTCCTTGGAAGGAAAGTTATGACCAATCTGGATAGCATATTGAAAAGCAGAGACATTATTTTGCTAGCAAAGGTCCATCTAGTCAAGGCTATCGTTTTTCCAGTAGTCATGTATGGATGTGAGAATTGGACTGTGAAGAAAGCTGAGCGCTGAAGAATTGATGCTTTTGAACTATGGTGTTGGAGAAGACTCTTGACAGTCCCTTGGACTGCAAGGAGGTCCAACCAATCCATTCTGAAGGAGATCAGTCCTGAGTGTTCTTTGGAAGGAATGATGCTAAAGCTGAAACTCCAGTACTTTGGCCACCTCATGTGAAAATTTGACTCACTGGAAAAGACTCTGGTACTGGAAGGGACTGGGGGCAGGAGGAAAAGGGAACGACAGAGGATGAAATGGCTGGATGGCACCACCGACTCAATGGATATGAGTTTGAGTGAACTCCGAGAGCTGGTGATGGACAGGGAGGCCTGGTCTGCGATTCATGGGGTCGCAAAGAGTCGGACACGACTGAGCAACTGAACTGAACTGAACTGAATGCATATATATGGAATCTAGAAAAATGGTACTGATGAACCTATTTGCAGGCAGCAATAGAGATGTCGACCTACACAACAGATTTGTGGACACAGTGAGGGAATGAGAAGGTGGGGCAAATTGAGAGAGTAGTGCTGAAAAATATACATTGCAATATGTAAAATATATAGCCAGTGGGAATCTGCAATATGATACAGGGAGCTCAAATTCAGTGCTCTGTGACCACCTAGAGAGGTGGGATGGGGTGGGAGAGAGGAGGGTGGTTCAAGAGGGAAGGGACATGTATATACCTATGCTGCTGCTAAGTCGCTTCAGTCGTGTCTGACTGTGCGACCCCAGAGATGGCAGCCCACCAGGCTCCCCCGTCCCTGGGATTCTCCAGGCAAGAACACTGGAGTGGGTTGCCATTTCTTTCTTCAATGCATTAAAGTGAAAAGTGAAAGTAAAGTTGCTCAGTCTTGTCTGACTCTTAGTGACCCCATGGACTGCAGCCTATTAGGCTCCTCCATCCATGGGATTTTCCAGGCAAGAGGACTGAAGTGGGGTGCCATTGTATATACCTATGGCTGATTCATATTGATGTATGGCAGGAAGCAACATAACATTGTAAAGAAATTTTCTTACAATTAAAAATAAACTAAAAAAAGTGGGTTATAAGGCAAGTAAATGTTTAACTTTGACTATTGCCAAACTATATTTCAGAGTGGCTACAGTATTTTAAATTCCTCCAGTATATGAAATTCATTCAGCTGTCTGCATCATTGCCAGTATTTGCTAGCCAATATTCTGTCCAACCATTGTAATTATGTGTATTGATATATTATGATGGCTTTAATTTGCTTTTCTCTAATAATGTGGTCCTAACAAGTGGCTTCCCAGATGGCTCAGAAGGTAAAGTGTCTGCCTGCAATGCGGGAGACCTGAGTTCCATCCCTGGGTCAGGAAGATCCCCTGGAGAAGAAGTGGCAAACCAACCCAGTATTCTTGGCTCGAAAATTCTATGGATGGAGCAGCCTGGTAGGCTACAGTCCACTGGCTTGCAAAGAGTTGGACACGACTGAGCAACTTCACTTTTTTTCTTTACGGACCTAACAAAAGCAGAAGATATTGAGAGAGGTGGCAAGAATACACAGAAGGACTACACAAAAAAGATCTTCATGACCCAGATAACCATGATCCTGTGATCACTCACCTGGAGCCAGACATTCTGGATTGTGAAGTCAAATGGGCCTTAGGAAGTATCACAATGAACAAAGCTAGTGGAGGTGATAGAATTCCAGTTAAGCTATTTCAAATCCTAAAAGAAAGTGCTGCACTCAATATGCCAGCAAATTTGCAAGATGCAGCAGTGGCCACAGGACTGGAAAAGGTCCATTTTCATTTCAATCCCAAAGAAAGGCAATGCCAAAGAATTTTCAAACTATTGTACAATTGCACTCATCTCACACATTAGCAAAGGAATGCTCAAAATTCTCCAAGCAAGGCTTGGAAGCTTGGAGAATATGTATGTGAACTGTGAACTTCCAGATGTTCACGCTGGATTTAGAAAAGGCATAGGAACCAGAGATCAAATTGCCAACAACTGTCGGATCATCAGAAAAGCAAGAGAGTTCCAGAAAAACATCTGCTTTATTGACTATGCCAAAGCCTTTGACTGTGTGGATCACAACAAAATGGGAAAATTCTTGAAGAGATGAAAAAACCAGACCACCTTACTCGCTTCCTGAAAAGCCTGTATGCAGGTCAAGAAGCAGCAGTTAAAACCGGACATGGCAACAGACTAGTTACAAATTGGGAAAGGAGTATGTCAAGGCTGTATATTGTCACCTTGCTTATTTAATTTATATGCAGAGTACATGTGCGAAATGCTGGGTTGGATGAAGCTAAGCTGGAATCAAGATTGCCAGGACAAATATCAATAACAGATATGCAGATGACACCACCCTTATGGCAGAAAGTGAAGAGGAACTAAAGAGCCTCCTATGAAATTGAAAGAGGAGAGTGAAAAAGCTGGCTTAAAACTCAACAATCATAAAACTAAGATCAAGGCATCTGGTCTCATCACTTCATGGCAAATAGATGGGGTAACAATGGAAACAGTGAGAGACTTTATTTTTTTCGGTCTTGGAGAAGACTCTTGAGAGTCTGTTGAACTGCAAGGAGATCCAGCCAGTTAATCCTAAAGGAAATCAGTCCTGAATATTCATTGGAAGGACTAATGCTGAAGCTGAAACTCCAATATTTGGCCACCTGATACGAAGAACTGACTCATTGGAAAAGACCTTGATGCCGGGAAATATTGAAGGTGGGAGGAGAAAGGGATGGCAGAGGACAAGATGGTTGGATGGCCTCACCAACTCGATGGACGTGAATTTGAACAAGCTCTGGGAGTTGGTAATGGACAGGGAAGCCTGGAATGCTGTAGTCCATGGGGTCACAAAGATTCAGACACGACTTAGCGGCTGAACTGAGTGGCTAATAATGTTAAGCATATTTTCATGTGCTTAACTGCCATCTGCATATTTTCTTGGGTGAAGTGTCTGTTTATGTCTTTTGCCCACTTTACTGTTCAGTTGAGAGAGTTCTTGTATTCTGGATACAAGTCCTTTGTTGTATATGTGTTAGCAAATATTTTCTCCCAGTCTTTATTTTGTTTCTTTATCCTCTTCACAGGGTTTTTCAAAGGACGTTTATTTTTATAAAGCTTAATTTTACAGTTTTTCTTTATGGTTCATGCTTCCGGTGTCACATATTCATATAACCTAAGTTCACAATTTTTTTTCCCCTATGGTTTCTTCTCAAAGTTTTGGAGTTTTACATTTAGATCTATTATTCATTTTGAGCTAATTTATGTGTAAGGTATGAGTTAAAGGAGGAGGTTCTCTACTACTCTCACCCCCATAATAGAAGTTCATGTGTCCCAATTCCATTTCTTAGAAAGATTGTCTTTACTTCATTTATCTTGAACCTTTGTGAAAAATAAGTGTATGGCTTTATGTATTGGATCTATTTCTGGACTCCCTATCCTGCTCAATTAATTTGCGTGTCTGATTCTCCTCCATTATTACACTGTTCAGATTAATGTAGCTAGACAGTATGTCTTGAAATCACATAGTGTGATTCCTCTGACTTTATTCTTTGTCAGTATTGGGGTAGGCAGGCTAGTTCCTCTGTCTTTTCATATAAATTTTAGAATCGGATTGTCTGTTGTTTTTTTAAACTGATGGCATTCTTTTCTGTTTAAAAATTTCTATTTTGAGATATATGTAGATTTACTTGGGTTTGTAAGAAATAATACTGAGATTCCCCAACAGTAACATTTTGTATATACTACAATATTACAAGGAAACTGACATTGATAAAATCACTGACCTTATTCAGATTTCATTAGTTTTATATGCACTTATATGTGTATGTGCCAATTTTACCACATAGACAGATTCAGGTGATAACCACCAGAGTCAATATACAAAGCCATAAAGATATGAGAGCAATCTTTTATCATTTATAGCCACAGACACCATGTTCTTTCCCCCTGTTCATCCCAGGCAACCACTAATGTATTTTCAATCATTTAATTTTATGATTTTGAAAGTTATATAAAAAAAGCATACAGTATGCAACCTTTAGAGACTGGCTTTTTTCATTCAGCACAATTCCTATGAGACTCATCCAAATTGCTGCATGTATCAATAGGTCATTCTTTTTTATTGCTGACCAGTATTCCACTGGGGCTTCCCTGGTAGCTCAGCTGGTAAAGAATCTGCCTACAAGACAGGACACCCCGGTTCAATTCCTGGGTCAGGAAGATCTGCTGGAGAAGGGAAAAGCTACCCACGCCAGTATTCCTGGGGTTCCTTGGTGGCTCAGTTGGTAACGAATCCACCTGCAATGCGGGAGACATGGGTTTGATCCCTGAGTTGGGAAGATCCCTAGGAGAAGGGAATGGCTACCCACTTCAATATTCTGGCCTGGAGAATCCCAGGGACTGCATAGTATTCCATGGTATGGATACACCACATTTGACATTTACCTCTTGAACTTCTTGAAGAAAAATGGAGTTGTACAGATGTGGCCCATTATAAATAAAACTGTTATGAACATTAATGTAAAGGTCTTTGTATTAACATCAAATTTTTCCTCCCTCTGGAATAAATTAGTAGTAGTGTAATTTCTGGGTTGTATGGCAAGTACATATTAGGTATTTTAAGAAAGTGCTAAACTTATCAGAGCAGCTATACCATTCTACATTTCTTCCAGTAATGTGTGAGTAATCTGCTTTATCTACCATCATTAGAAGATATCACTATTTGTTAAACTTAGCCATTCTGATCAGTGAATAGTGATTTTAGTTTTAGTTTTCATCTTCTTAATATCTACTAAAGTTGAATATCTTTTCATGTGCCTATTAGCTATCTGTGTATTCTCTTAGGAAAAGTGACTGATTATTAATTTTGTTCATTTTCTAACTGGATTTGTTCAGAATGTTTTTTATGCTGTTGAGTTGGACAGTTTCCTATATATTCTAGATATATGTCTTTTGTGACACACGTGTTTTACAAATACTGCCTTCTCATCTGATACTTTTCTTTTTACTCTCCTCACAAGGTCTTTCACAGAATAGAAGTGTTTTACTTTGAGATCCCATTTATGAGTGTTCTCATTTCATGGACAGTGCTTTTGGTATAAAGTCTAAGAATACTCTGCCAGTCCTAAATCCCAAAGATCTCCTTCTCTTTGGTTTTCTAAATATTTTATAATTCTACATTTTGCATTTAAATCCTAAGCAATTTTGAGTTTTTGTGCTTTTTTTCTCCCCTAAACCACAAGGTTTAGGTTGAGGGTCACTTTTATTGTATCTCATGTCCAATTTCTCTAGTACTATTTATTTTTCTTCCATTGTTTAGTTTTTTTTTCACTTATATTCATTATGGTAAAATATATAAAACATAAAAGTTGCCATATTAAAACCATTTTTCATGTTCAATTCAGTGGTTCTACATTCATGCACAATGTTATAGGAACGTCACCACTATCTGTTTCCAAAATTTCTATTAGCACAAACAGAAACTCTATAACCCATTAAGTATCTCACCATTCCTCCCTTCCCCTAATACTGGTAGTTTTAATTTACTTTCTGTCTCTAGGAATTTGTGTATTCTAGATATTTCACACACACATAATTATATTTATCTTTTTATTTCTAGCTACTTTCACCTTAGCATATTGTTTTCAAGGTTCATCTGTATTATAATATCCCTGTTGTTGCAGACCTTATTAATTTTTATGGCCGAATAATATTCCATCACACACACATACACACACACACACACACATTTTATTTATTCATTCACTTGCTAATGGATCCTTGGGTTTTTCCCAACTTTTTGCTATTATGAATAATGCTGCCATAAGCATTGGCATCTATCTGTTTCTACTTATTCATTGTATATAAAAATATACACCCATACCTAGGAGTATAACTGCTAGTTCATATAGTAATTTCATGTTAAGGTTTTTAAGGAATTAGAAGTTGTTTTCCATAGTGACTATACTACTTTGCACTTCCACCAGCAATGTACATGGTTTACAACTTCTCCACTTCCATACTAACATTTGTTATTTTCTATGTTTTTAACTACAGTCATAATAGTGTGAAGTGATTTCTCATAATGGCTTTGGTTTGTACTTTTCTAGTGACTACTGATGTTGAGTATCTTTCCATGTGCCTTTTGGCCACCTGCATAACTTTTCTAGAGAAATACATTCAAGTCCTTTGCTCATTTTTTCTTCTTTTTTTGCTATAGGCATCAGTATTTTATTCTTTGTTTAATCCAAATGCTTTCAAAATGGAAACTCAAAAGAATACTTTCCACCTGAAACAAACTAGATACTGATCTTGGGGGCCCTGATGTTGGCAATTTGATCTCTGGTTCCTCTGCCTCTCTGAAACCCAGCTTGTACATCTGGAAGTTCTTGATTCATGGATTGCTGAAACCTTGCTAGCATGTGAAATGAGTGCAACTGTGTGGTAGTCTGAACATTCTTTGGTGTTGCTCTTAATGCTTAAACATTCCAGCAATGAAGATGGTAGTCCATTTTCTTCTATACCTATTGAAGCCAAGATGGTAAAGCCAATTTTGTGGCAATAGTCATTAGAGCAAAAAAGAAATAAAAGGAATCCAAATTGGAAAAGAAGAAGTAAAACTCTGTTTGCAGATGACATGATCCTCTACATAGAAAATCCTAAAGACTCCACCAGAAAATTACTAGAGCTAATCAATGAATATAGTAAAGTTGCAGGATACAAAATCAACACACAGAAATCCCTTGCATTCTTATACACTAATAATGAGAAAGTAGAAAAAGAAATTAAGGAAACAATTCCATTCATCATTGCAACGAAAAGAAGAAAATACTTGGGAATATATCTACCTAAAGAAATGAAAGACCTATATATAGAAAACTATAAAACATTGATGAAAGAAATCAAAGAGGACATTAATAGATGGAGAAATATACCATGTTCATGGATTGGAAGAATCAATATAGTGAAAATGAATATACTACCCAAAGCAATCTACAGATTCAATGCAATCCCTATCAAGCCACCAGCGGTATTTTTCACAGAACTAGAACAAATAATTTCAAGATTTGTATGGAAATACAAAAAACCTCGAATAGCCAAAGCAGTCTTGACAAAGAAGAATGGAACTGGAGGAATCAACCTGCCTGACTTCAGGCTCTACTACAAAGCCACAGTCATCAAGATAGTATGGTACTGGCACAAAGACAGAAATATAGATCAATGGAACAAAATAGAAAGCCCAGAGATAAATCCACCCACCTATGGACACCTTATCTTTGACAAAGGAGGCAAGAATATACAATGGAGTAAAGACAATCTCTTTAATAAGTGGTGCTGGGAAAACTGGTCAACCCCTTGTAAAAGAATGAAACTAGATCACTTTCTAACACCACACATAAAAATAAACTCAAAATGGATTAAAGATCTAAACGTAAGACAAGAAACTATAAAACTCCTAGAGGAGAAGATAGGCAAAACACTCTCCGACATAAATCACAGCAGGA
>SJXQ01004947.1:1279134-1307483 GCA_006408695.1 Aepyceros melampus | reverse complement strand
TGCACAGTCAAAGGATTTGCATAGTCAATAAAGCAGAAATAGACATGTTTCTGGAACTCTCTTGCTTTTTTGATGATCCATTGCTCAGCCATAAAAAGGAACACATTTGAGTCAGCTCAGACGAGGTGGATGAGCCGAGAGCCTGCTGTACAGAGTGAAGTAAGTCAGAAAGAGAAAAGCAAATATTTCATATGAAGGCAGATGTGTGGAATCTAGAAAGATGGTACTGATGAACCTGTTTGCAGGGCAGCCATGGACGCACAGACACAGAGAACAGAGTTGTGGACACAACGAGGCAGGGGAGGAGAGGAAGGGAAAAATGGAGAGAGTAACTTGGGAAGAATTGATGCTTTTGAACTGTGGTGTTGGAAAAGACTCTTGAGAGTCCCTTGGACTGCAAGGAGATCCAACCAGTCCATCCTAAAGGAGATCAGTCCTGGGTGTTCATTGGAAGGACTGATGCTAAAGCTGAAACTCCAGTACTTTGGCCACCTCATGTGAAGAATTGACTCATTGGAAAAGACCCTGATGCTGGGAGGGATTGGGGGCAGGAGGAGAAGGGGACAACCAAGGATGAGATGGCTGGATGGCATCACGGACTCAATGGACGTGAATCTGAGTGAACTCCGGGAGCTGGTGATGGACAGGGAGGCCTGGTGTGCTGCGATTCACGGGTCACAAAGAGTCGGACACGACTGAGCGACTGAACAGAACGGAACGGAGCTTGGGAACATACACACTGCTAAGTCGCTTCAGTCGTGTCTGACTCTGTGCGACGCCATAGACGGCAGCCCACCAGGCTCCCCCGTCCCTGGGATTCTCCAGGCAAGAAAACTGGAGTGGGTTGCCATTTCCTTCTCCAATGTATGAAAGTGAAAAGTGAAAGTGAGGTCTTTCAGTTGTGTCCGACTCCTAGCGACCCCATGGACTGCTGTCTACCAAGCTCCTCTGTCCATGGGATTTTCCAGGCAAGAGTACTGGAGTGGGGTGCCATTGCCTTCTCCGAACATACACACTACCATATGTAGAATAGATAGCCAGGGGAATTGGCTGTTTGACTCAAGTATCTCAAACCGGTGTTCTGCTGACAACCTAGACAGGGGGATGGGGTGTGAGGTGGGAGGAGGGTTCAAGAGAGAGGAGACAGACGTCTACCTATGGCTGATTGATATCGATTTATGGCCGAAACTATTACTAACACAACATTGTAAACCAAGTATCCTCCAAGTAAAAGAATAAATCCCTAAAAAAAAGAACAAATTTACTGGTTACTTTACACCAATAAGGAACAGCTTAATGTAACATTCCAATACAACATTCATTCATTGTTCTAAAACTCATTGCAGAAGTATTTATTTAGTCCCTACCACACAGCAATACTCTATGCTGAGATAACAAATTAATGTTGACCCGGTGGTGGAACCTGAAATCAAGTAACTGAATAAATATTTTAAAACATCAGTTAATTACACCTTCAGGCTTTGCTGATACGCCAAAAATCTGAGATCATTAAAGCATAACTCAAGCCCCTCATTGATTTTAAGATTTTTACATTAAGCATTTCAATGGATCGTTAGGAAAAAATTTCATCCCAAGGTGGGTGTTTCAAATATGAGCATTCAGTCTATCAACCACGATGGGACATAACTGGATGAAAATCTGACACTCACTGCCAACCTGAAACTACAGGCTGACTTGCTGCAATTCTTGTAAGCATCACTTTGTTACGGCGGCAATTCGAGGAAGAAGTTCCACATGCCACCTGCCTGGAACACCTGAAGACAATCTCACTGAGCCCTTGCATGTGGCACGTCCATGGAACTTTCCCCATCACGCTGTACCGAGCTAACAGAGGACTGGATCATCGGCCACTGGGTCTCATTACGGAAAAGGTTTCCTTCCTCAGTTCAGTTCAGTCGTGACCGACTCTTTGCGACCCCATGGACTGCAGCACGCCAGGCCTACCTGTCCATCACCAACTCCCGGAGCTTCCTCAAACCCATGTCCATCGAATCGGTGACGCCATCCAACCATCTCATCCTCTGTCGTCCCCTTCTCCTCCTTCCTCAATCTTTCCCAGCATCAGGGTCTTTTCCAATGAGTCAGCTCTTTGCATCCAGTGGCCAAAGTACTGGAGTTTTAATTTTTACGAATTCAGCAGCTTCCACAAGTCATTTTGCTGCTTCTGTGTTTTCCTTAAAACCGCATCACCCTTCACGGTGCATTATCCCGGGAAGACACGGCCCGTGGACGTCACTCAGACACCATTCCACAGAACAAAACGTTTACACAAAACCACGTATTCTGTTCACAGAGGCTCCAAGGCTTCCTACACAGACTGTCTTGTGTGGGAGCGTGTGTGCTCAGCCACTCTGTCATGTCCAACTCTGTGACCCCATGGAGCGTAGCCCACCAGGCTCCTCCGTCCATGGAATTCTCTAGAAAAGAATACTGCAGTGGCTTGCCCTTTCCTCCTTCAGGGCATCTTCTCCACCCAGAGATCAAGCCCACATCTCCTGCACTGGCAGGTGGATCCTTTACCACCTGAGCCACCTGGAAAGCCCCGTGTATGGGAGAGAGTCCTTAGAAAGTGAAAGTGAAAGTCGCTCAGCCGTGTCCGACTCTGAGACCCCATGGGCTGCAGCACGCCAGTCTTCCCTGTCCATCACCAACGCCCAGAGTCTACTCAAACGCATGTCCAGCCACGTATATATATTATTATTATTATCATTATGCATGATTCCAGAGACAGGCAAATCAAAAATCTGCAGACTTCATTTCCAGTTCAAAGGCAAAGGCCAGAAGCAGCTGTTGAACCAGGAAGAGGCGCCAGTGACATCACCATCGAATACAAAATTTTCTCTTATTTCAGGGAAGGTCAGGCTTTTGTGCTAGCCAGGCCTTCAGCTGATTGCATGCAGCCCACCAGGATAAGGAGAGCAATGTGCTTTACTCCATCTATTGATGTAACGTTCATCTCACCCAGGACAACCTCACCAAAATACCCAGAATAGCGTTTGACCAAGTGTCCAGTCACCTCATGGTCCACACAAGCTGGTACATACTCTGAACCCTCACAGGAACATGACTGACTCATCACCCATTCTTTCATGATCCAAGTTTGCAGAAGTCATGCAGTAGGTCGTTTCTGAATTTAGGCGTTCAGCATTTCTAATCGGCAATGCCAACAGACTTGACCAGCGCTGAGGCAGTGTCTTCGATGAATATGTATAAAGTCATTCAAAGTCTCAAGCCTGCTGAAGTGTGTCAGAAGTAAACACCAAGGCACAGAAATCATTACTTCTGTTATTGGTTAAACCCACGGAACAAATAAGCCTATCCCACTTTTTGAAAGCATTTCATCCTCTGCCTAAGTTGATGAAAAATTTCTATTTATATTGCATTCAGGTCATAAACATGCTAATAAAGGTGTGAAAGTGAAATCTTCCTAGAAATCGATTTCAAAATGCTGAAAGATCTACATAAAGCCCGTGGCACTGGAACTTCTAATACTAATTTTGCCATTTTAATAAATGTTTTCTCTGTTAACACTCTTCCATCTACATTTTGATATTAATTATTATTCTACTATCCTAACTCAAGTTGGAATCAACATTGCCGGGAGAAATATCAATAACCTCACATATGCAGATGACACCAACCTTATGGCAGAAAGTGAAGAGGAGCTAAAGAGCCTCTTGATGAAAGTGAAAGAGAAGAGTGAAAAATTTGGCTTAAAGCTCAACGTTCAGAAAATAAGATCATGGCACCTGGTCCCTTCACTTCATGGGAAATAGATGGGGAAACAGTGGAAATAGTGACAGACTTTACTTTTTTGGGCTCCAAAATCACTGCAGATGGTGACTGCAGCCATGAAATTAAAAGAGGCTTACTCCTTGGAAGAAAAGTTATGACCAACCTAGACAGCGTATTAGAAAGCAGAGACATTACTTTGCCAACAAAGGTCGGTTTGTTGTATTCAAAGCTATGGTTTTTCCAGTGGTCATGTATGGATGTGAGAGTTTGACTATAAAGAAAGCTGAGCACCAAAGAATTGATGCTTTTGAACTGTGGTGCTGGAAAAGACTTTTGGACTGCAAGGAGATCCAAACAGTCCATCCTAAGGGAAATCAGTCCTGAATATTCATTCAAAGGTTGGATGCTGAAGCTGTAACTGCAATACTTTGGCCACCTGATGTGAAGAACCAATTCACTGGAAAAGACCTTGATGCTAGGAAAGATTCAAGATGGGGAGGAGAAGGGGACGACAGAGGATGAGCTGGATGGATGGCATCACCGACTCAATGGACATGAGTTTGAGTAAGCTCTGGGAGTTGGTGATGGACAGGGAGGCCTTGCATGCTGTGGTTCATGGGGTCGCTAAGAGTCGGACACGACTGAGAGACTGCAGTGAAATGATCCTAAAGCTCCTTATTGCTTCTGCTTCCTGAGCCTTTCCACCTGCACTGGACTAGGAAAATCAAAGCCAGACTCCTAAGTTCCATGTCTCTGAAGTACACTACTGTNGGCATCACCGACTCAATGGACACGAGTTTGAGTAGCTCTGGGAGTTGGTGATGGACAGGGAGGCCTTGCATGCTGTGGTTCATGGGGTCGCTAAGAGTCGGACACGACTGAGAGACTGCAGTGAAATGATCCTAAAGCTCCTTATTGCTTCTGCTTCCTGAGCCTTTCCACCTGCACTGGACTAGGAAAATCAAAGCCAGACTCCTAAGTTCCATGTCTCTGAAGTACACTACTGTCATGCAATCACTAAATCAGTATCTGACTCTGTGACCCCACGGACTGCAGCATGCCAGGCCTCCTGTCCTCTACTATCCCCATGAGTTTGATCAAACCCATGTCCACTGAGCTGGTGATGCCATCCAACCATCTCATCCTCTGTCACCCCCTTCTCCTCCTGCCCTCAATATTTCCCACCATCAGGGTCTTTTCCAGTGAATCAGGTCTTCGCGTCAGGTGGCCAATGTATTGGAGCTTCAGCTTCAGCATCAGTCCTTCCAATGAACACCCAGGACTGATTTCCTTTAGGATGGACTGGTTGGATCTCCTTGCTGTCCAAGGGACTCTCAAGAGTCTTCTCTGAAGTACTTGGCTTTAACTTGCTTTTCTGATACTTTTGAACACCCAGTTTCACAGGACAGGTAAATAGGAGCCTGTGCTGTGCAATGCGGTGCTTAGCAGCTCAATGGTGTCTGACTCTTTGCAACCCCGTGGACTGTAGCCCACCAGGCTCCCCTGTCCATGGGGATCGTCCAGGCAGAATCCTGGAGTGGGCTGTCATGTCCTCCTCCAGAGGATCTTCCCAACCCAGGGATCAAACCCAGATCTCCCACAGTGCACGCCAATTCTTTACCATCTGAGCCACCAAGGAAGACCAAGAACACTGGAGTGGGTAGCCTATCCCTTCTCCAGGAGATCTTCCCGACTCAGAAATCGAACCGGGATCTCTTGCATTGCAGGAGGATTCTTTACCAGCTGAGCTACCAGGGAAGCCAAATTGGAGCATAGGCTTAGAAACTATGCAGTGAAGGTTTGAATCCTGGGACCTCGCTGGTGGTCCGGTGGGTAAGAATCTGCCTTGCAGTGCAGGGGATAGACGTTCAGTGCCTGGTTGGGGAAGTAAGATCTCACATGCCATGGAGAAATGAAGCCCTCACACCACAACTACTAAGCCCACAAACCACAGCTAGAGTCTGTGCATCTCAACAAAAGACCTTACATGAGGCGCCGAAGATGGCATATGTGCCAGCTGAGACTGGATATCGCCAAATAAAATAAAAAGATGTGAATCCCCAAAGACTGCCTACAAAGCAAACTAGGGAAATTTTTGTTTTCAGTGTAGCAAGAGAAGAGAACCTTATTCATGTCAGCAGACACTTGGTCATGTCCAGAACATCCATCCTGTTTGGTCCAGGCCAAAACATCTGTGATGTTTGATCCTCTGCAAAACATCCAATAGTGTATCTGGTCCATGACAAATGCTTCGGGATTCGTCACAGATATCAAGCACAAAATATCAAGGTCGTTTTGGTGTGGACCAAAGGTCTTAAGGATCTTTTGCTGCCGCTGCTGCTGCTGCTGCTAAGTCGCTCCGGTCACGTCTGACTCTGTGCGACCCTATAGACGGCAGCCCACCAGGCTCCCCTGTCCCTGGGATTCTCCAGGCAAGAACACTGGAGTGGGTTGCCATGTCCTTCTCCAATGCATGAAAGTGAAAAGTGAAAGTGAAAACTGGCTCAGTCGTGTCTGACTCTTTGCGATCCCATGGACTGTAGCCTACCAGGCTCCTCCATCCATGGGGTTTTCCAGGCAAGAGTACTGGAGTGGGGTGCCATTGCCTTCTCCGAAGGACCTTTTGGACAGGACCAAATATGACCAAATATCAAGGACCCTTTCCATGGACCAAATGACTCCATAGATGTTTTGGACAGAACCAAACATGACCAAGTGTCAAGAACATTTTGGTGAGGCCTGGCTAACTCCATGGACTTTTTGGACAGGACCAAACATGAGCAAGTATCCAACAACTTTTGGCATGGATCAACTGACTCCATGGACGTTTTAGACAGAACCACATGTCTTGCAAGGAATTTTAAAGAAACGAAGAAAATGAGATGGAACAGAGGTGATGAAATATGAAGGTAGGCCAAGAAGTTCCTATGTATGTACCCTGTACAAGGAGCTGTCTATGCAACATCTTGGACTATTCTTGCACTATTCTGCAAAATGATTACCCTTCTCCAACCTGTGCAGAGGAGAAAAAAGCCTGAAGCTGGAAGAAGGGGGTGACTTGCCTACAGTCACAGAGCTGGTGGGTGCCCAGACCTTCGGACCCTAAGTCTCACATCTTTCCCATCGTCATAACAATGACTGAGATTGTTATCATAAACGCTCTATTAGAGTCACTTCCATCATAATGAAATTTCAGACTGAAACTACCAAAAATGATCAGAATACCGTGCCTTTTCTCCATCAGATTAGGCTCAGTCGTGTCTGACTCTTTGCGATCCCATGGACTGTAGCCTACCAGGCTCCTCCATCCATGGGGTTTTCCAGGCAAGAGTACTGGAGTGGGGTGCCATTGCCTTCTCCGAAGGACCTTTTGGACAGGACCAAATATGACCAAATATCAAGGACCCTTTCCATGGACCAAATGACTCCATAGATGTTTTGGACAGAACCAAACATGACCAAGTGTCAAGAACATTTTGGTGAGGCCTGGCTAACTCCATGGACTTTTTGGACAGGACCAAACATGAGCAAGTATCCAACAACTTTTGGCATGGATCAACTGACTCCATGGACGTTTTAGACAGAACCACATGTCTTGCAAGGAATTTTAAAGAAACGAAGAAAATGAGATGGAACAGAGGTGATGAAATATGAAGGTAGGCCAAGAAGTTCCTATGTATGTACCCTGTACAAGGAGCTGTCTATGCAACATCTTGGACTATTCTTGCACTATTCTGCAAAATGATTACGCTTCTCCAACCTGTGCAGAGGAGAAAAAAGCCTGAAGCTGGAAGAAGGGGGTGACTTGCCTACAGTCACAGAGCTGGTGGGTGCCCAGACCTTCGGACCCTAAGTCTCACATCTTTCCCATCGTCATAACAATGACTGAGATTGTTATCATAAACGCTCTATTAGAGTCACTTCCATCATAATGAAATTTCAGACTGAAACTACCAAAAACGATCAGAATACCGTGCCTTTTCTCCATCAGATTACAGTTTGTACAACTGAGGTAAACTAGAGAAGTAACTCCTAGAGTCACGAAATCATCGTCTTTTTAAAAGCTGCTAACAGTATCCCTCACCAAAAAATAATCACTGAAGGTCAGAAGATAATGGAGCGGGTAGTGGGACGAGGTCTCAAAACCAGAACTGATTTTCCTCACCAAATGGTTGGTAAGGAACGAGAGACAGCTCTTAAAACTGTAGCACCATGTTAGTGGAAAAAATACGAGAAGCCTAGGAGTGTGCCATTTATTTCCTCAGCAATCTGCCTCAACCTTATCTTTGCAGGATCATTGAGGACACTCAAGCACTGCTGGGAGTTGGAACTGCCAGCATCGACTCCCTGGTTTTCTAATTCGATGGGGATTATTAGCTAACCGGCTGAGTGTAATACAAACTTCAAATACGACAGGATGTGAAACAGAGTATCAGCACTTCACCGTATCCCTTTTCTCCACATGGGAGGGTTGTCCTCTTCCTTAACTGAGATTTTTTAAGCCATCACAAATACTTTTACTAAAATACAGGTGGTTCTTAAGATAGATATCTAGAAGCCTCTAAGAATGACTTTAGCGTTTCACTTTTCAGACAGAAAGGAAAGGACACTCAAGCACTGCTGGGAGTTGGAACTGCCAGCATCGACTCCCTGGTTTTCTAATTCGATGGGGATTATTAGCTAACCGGCTGAGTGTAATACAAACTTCAAATACGACAGGATGTGAAACAGAGTATCAGCACTTCACCGTATCCCTTTTCTCCACATGGGAGGGTTGTCCTCTTCCTTAACTGAGATTTTTTAAGCCATCACAAATACTTTTACTAAAATACAGGTGGTTCTTAAGATAGATATCTAGAAGCCTCTAAGAATGACTTTAGCGTTTCACTTTTCAGACAGAAAGGAATGAAAAGCACAAGATATTAGTGAAAATCTAATTCTAGTAACGACTCCAAGTTGCCCCAATTTATTCTACCCTGTGTTCAGCCCTTTCTTCCTCTGCACCTTCCCCACCCATAACCTTGCTTTGCAAGACACGGAATCTCTAAGCATGTCATAACTTTTGCTATATGCGGTCTGTTTAATAAAGCAGGAAGGCAGGTGAGAATTGTACCATCGAAGCACCCACATCACCATGTGTGAAATAGAGAGCCAACGGGAATTTGTTGTATGACTCAGGGAACTCAAAACTGGGGCTCTGTGACAATTTAGAGGGATGGGATGGGGTGGGTGGTGGGAGGGAGGTTCAAGAGGGAGGGGATGGATATATGTATACCTATGGCTGATTCACGTTGCGGTTTGGCAGAAATCAACACAATTCTGTAAAACAATTATCCTTCAGTAAAAAAATAAAATTAAAATTAAAAAAAAGAAATAGGACTGGAAGGCACTGCGGATACAATCTCAGATTATTTGCAAAGACCAAAAGGAGAAAGAAAATATTCCATACTTTAAACAGAATATTTGAATAAACGAGTCAATCCAGCCCCCAAGCAGAGCAAGCGGCTACATTTGTAGCATGTAAATGAGAAGGTGGTTTGATTTTACGATGTGTAGGCAGGTGGAGAAGGAAATGGCAGCCCACTGGAGTGTTCTTGCCTGGAGAATCCCAGGGACGGCGGAGCCTGGTGGGCTGCCATGTATGGGGTCGCACAGAGTCGAACACGACTGAAGCGACTTAGCAGCAGCAGCAGCAGCAGGTAGGTAGATGGAGCCTCAGAGACGAGCATGGTTATGCAGTTTTTAGGCATAGATGCAGACAGTAATACGTCATTTGCACGCACAAGGCTCAGGGCCCTTTGGGCGTGTGAGATTCAGCTAAGCATCCCTGCGGTGAGTTAAAATTCTCACCAGGAATGTTCAAACTCTTGCAAACACACAGGAGCCTCAGGCTTTCCCCTCATCCATTTACACAGGCATCTTGGTCTCTCCTGAAGAACAAATGGAAAACTCTCAAGTCGCATGTGGATTACTGGCCCACTTATATCTACTGATTTTCATAAAACTAGTCGGGCACAGACTTGCTCTTAGCAAACAAACCCATGGAGCTTCTAGAAATCACAATTTGATCTATCATCATCTTTTAGAAGATCTCTTCCAGAACATTAAGATTTATCGTCTAACTGACCAGACTGTAATTTCCAGAATGCTATCTTCAGCTTAAAACAAACAAACAAAAAAAAAACAGCAAAAAAGAAACTGGGTCAACATTCACTCATTTCTAACTCTTTCATATTTTCTTATGAACCATGATCATTCAACAACTCAAGTAGCTACTAGCCTTGGTCCCAGAGTTTGAATTTATTTTATAAAGCTGTGTCCTATCATTGTTTCCTCATTTCTCAACTTCCATGCAACTCTATTTGCTTTTGGAGAAGGCAATGGCAACCCGCTCCAAGTATTCTTGCCTGGGAAATTCCATGGACGGAGGAGCCTGGTGGGCTGCAGTCCGTGGGGTCTCGAGGAGTCGGACACGACTGAGCGACTTCACTCTCACTTTTCCCTTTCATGCATTGGAGAAGGAAATGGCAACCCACTCCAGTGTTCTTGCCTGGAGAATCCCAGGGACAGGGGAGCCTGGTGGGCTGCCGTCTCTGGGGTCACACAGAGTCGGACACGACTGAAGCGACTCAGCAGCAGCAGCAGCAGCTATTTGCTTTTAACTTTAAAATGTGAATACCATTTTCTTCCGCAGAAAAGGCAAAGGTAAACCAGGCTTTGAAGCCACTCTGGACTCTTATTATTTGTTAATATACCATCTGCTGTCAATAACGGGCTTGGGTCTGCGGGCTTTTCCTACTCAAAGGCTAACTCCAAACTACTGTTTAGGTTTCCCGAGCACTTTCGATAAGCCATTCCTCTTCCTTCCATGGGGTCTCGAGGAGTCGGACACGACTGAGCGACTTCACTCTCACTTTTCCCTTTCATGCATTAGAGAAGGAATGGCAACCCACTCCAGTGTTCTTGCCTGGAGAATCCCAGGGACAGGGGAGCCTGGTGGGCTGCCGTCTCTGGAGTCACACAGAGTCGGACACGACTGAAGCGACTCAGCAGCAGCAGCAGCAGCTATTTGCTTTTAACTTTAAAATGTGAATACCATTTTCTTCCGCAGAAAAGGCAAAGGTAAACCAGGCTTTGAAGCCACTCTGGACTCTTATTATTTGTTAATATACCATCTGCTGTCAATAACGGGCTTGGGTCTGCGGGCTTTTCCTACTCAAAGGCTAACTCCAAACTACTGTTTAGGTTTCCCGAGCACTTTCGATAAGCCAGGGATTCAGTGTTCTGGGTGTCCTCTTACTATGATCTAACCATTGCACATTCGAAGACGTTCTTTTCCTTTTCAGTTTCATCAGGGAACATGCTGCAAGTCTTCTCAACCCCAGAACCTAATGACGCCTGTCATCACAAAACACACCATAAAACTCTCACTCCAATAAGAGAAAAAAGCCAGCTATTGCTCCAAGCCACTGCTTCTTTTGAAAAAAAAAAAAAATGAGTATTTATCTTTTTAAAATTATCTTTAGTGTGGAGAATACTGAATATATGGACATTAAAGACAATGATGTAATGAGTGGAGAAGGAAATGGCAACCGACTCCTGTATTCTTGCCTGGAGAGGCCCACGGACAGAGGAGCCTGGTGGGCTGCAGTCCACGGGGTTGCAAAGAGTTGGACACAACGGAAGCGACTTAGTACGCATGATATAATGAAATCCCAAGAAGCTTTCTCTCCACTTCAACAATTATCGATATTTTGCCAATCTGTCATCTATATCTCTGCCCACACCCAACTTCCATGTAGCTACCATTTAAAAAACTTTTACTGTTATTAGTATTACTTGGCTGGACGTGAAGGTTGCAGATTCTTAGTGTCCCAACCAGGGAGTGAACTCTTGACCCCTGCATCGGAAGGTGGATTCTTAACCAACGGGCCAGCAGGGGACATCCCTATAGTT
Organism: Aepyceros melampus; assembly: GCA_006408695.1. Lineage (NCBI taxonomy): Eukaryota > Metazoa > Chordata > Mammalia > Artiodactyla > Bovidae > Aepyceros > Aepyceros melampus. The sequence continues at coordinate 1,295,771 of SJXQ01004947.1, read as the reverse complement.
ATCATTTCGCCATTCTTTTTCTGAGCTACACTATGCATGTCTTGAAATAATAACAAAATAAAATAACAAAATAATAACAAAAATTAACAGCACAGTTTTCATAAGTGCATGCAGCACCATGATCCAGAATTCTAATACCACAGAGAATGTTTTCATCTCTTCAGAAAGCTCTTGCCACTCCCCAGTCAGTCCTTCAACAAAGAGGCACCGCCTGTTGAATTTCTTTTCTCTTGAGGTTGGTTTTGCCTGCTCTAGCATCTCAGGTAAGTACGGCATCAATTCTTCAGTAGGAGCTTTCAGTATCAGTATTTATTGTTCAGTTCAGCTCAGTCCCTCAGTCCTGGCCAAGTCTTTGCAACCCCATGAGCCGGAGCACACCAGGCCTCCCTGTCCATCACCAACTCCTGGAGCTTGCTCAGACTTATGTCCATTGAGTTGGTGATGCCATCCAACCATGTCATCCTCTGTCACCCCCTTCTCCTCCTGCCTTCAATCTTTCCCAGCATCAGGGTGTTTTGAAGTGAGTCAGTTCTTCGCATCAAGTGGCCAAAGTATTGGAGTTTCAGCTTCAACATGAGTCCTTCCAATGAACACTCAGGACTGATTTCCTTTAGGATGGACTGGTTGGATCTCCTTGCAGTCCAAGGGACTCTCAAGAGTCTTCTCCAGCAGCACACTTCAAAAGTATCCATTCTTTGGCGCTCAGCCTTCTTTATAGTCCAACTCTCACATCCAGACATGACTAGTGGAAAAAGCATAGCTTTGACTTATTATTCATCGTTAGTTCTGGCTTCATCCCAGTTGTAGGATGCTATCAGCGGTTCGTCCCTTGGGACTGTTGAGCGCTACTGCACTGTATGATATACAGTAAACACACATATCAATCGGATCAGCTCCCCCCTTCTCCTGCTGGTCTCTTGGCTTGTTTCCACTTTGGGGCACCTGCAACCAAAGCTCTTATGACGGTTCTTGCATAATCACTTTTTACGCATAAACACCTGAAAAGAGAACTGCTGGATCAAAAGACACCACGTGACTCATTTTAGAAGAACTTGTTCAACCTCACTCTGATGTTGCTGGACATCAGTTTCTCTCATAAAATGGTTGTTGTGATTTAAAAAAAATATTTCAGCCATTCTGTTTGCTGTATAAATAGTGTCTTGCTGAGCGTTTCATTTGCATTTCTCGCATAACCAGTGATGCTGAACACATTTTCATGTGCTTACCAGCTGTTTGTGTATCATCATTTAAAAAAAAAAAACTTTTAGTTTTGAACTAATGTTAGACTTTCTGAGAAGTTGCAAAAATAATAATTACCTTTTTGCCCTCACCCTGCACCCTCTAATGTTAACAATTTATTGTTTAGTCGCTCAGTTGTGTCTGACCTTTTGCAACCCCATGGACTGTAACCCCCAGGCTCCTCTGTCCACAGGATTTTCCAGGCAAGAATACTGGAGTGGGTTGCCATGCCCTCCTCCAGGGGATCTTGCGCAGCCAGGGATAGAACCCAGATCTCCTGCCTTGCAGGAGACTGAACCTGCAAGGTTTACTCTTTAAACTGAACCACTAAACCACCTGGGAAGCCCAATGTTGACATTTTACATAAGCCTAATTATCAACTATGGGGAATTAACATCAGTTAAATGTCAATGAAATTAATCTTATTTGTTGAGATGCATTTTGATAGGTGAAAAACCTATCTGGTTAAAAGTGAAAATTATAGTAAAATAATTATATTAATTTAACCAAATTAAAATTATATCATAGCCTTCTGTCTCCTCAGCCTTCACCTTTCCTTTTGACCACTCCTGTGTCCTTTTAATGTTTCTGTATTCAACAAAAAATATTAAACACAAAGTAGCATACTATATAAACTCTCCTGTTGCTCACTGCTTTATTTATTTATTTTTTTTACTTAACAGCTTTCTGGAGATTTTATATACCAGTGCGTAAAGCACTTTGCCATCCTTTTTCCAACCACATTTCATTGTGAGGCTGTACTCTGGTTGACGGAACTACATGTCTATTTTAAAGATTCTTCCATCCTCATATTGTCACAGTGATCTTTTTGGATGGCGTTGCCAGAATCTCAACACCACCCAGCTCCTTTCAGAATTTCTGAGCCGGGGATCATAACTGAGGAAGTTCTGAAGAGGCAAGTACAGTCAGGCTGACCTTGTTGGGTGCTGTCCATCATGTGTGTGTGTTAGTTGCTTATTCGTGTCTGACTCTTTGCAGACTGTAGCCCACCAGGCCCCTCTGTCCATGGGATTCTCCAGGCAAGAACACTGGAGTGAGTTGTCATATCCTTTTCCAAAAGGAACTACAGAAAGAAAGAAAGTGAAGTCACTCGGTCATGTCCAACTCTTTGTGACGCCGTGGACTGCAGCCCTCCAGGCCCCTCTGTCCATGGGATTCTCCAGGCAAGAACACTGGAGTGGGTTGCCATTTCCTTCTCCAAAAGGAACTATAGAATGAAAGAAAGTGAAGTCACTCAGTTGTGTCCAACTGTTTGCGACCCCGTGGACTGCAGCCTTCCAGGCTCCTCTGTCCATGGGATTCTCCAGGCAAGAATCCTGGAGTGAGTTGCCATGCCCTCCTCCAGGGGATCTTCCCGACCCAGGGATCAAACCTGCGTCTCTTATGTCTCCTGCACTGGTGGGCAGGTTCTTAACCCCCAGTGCCATCTGAAAAAGCTATCTGGGAACTCTCGACTTGGAACCCCCCAAAGTCATAGCTCCCTCCCAGCAGACGGCCCAAAGGCAAAGATGAAATTTGCAGTCAAGGCATTGCAGGGCTTTTCTGAAATCTACAGGAAATGGAATGCCCCAAGGATGACCCCAGCCCATTTGATAGAGGAGCCAGTCCAGACTGGCTCCGATTTCAGAACATTCTACAAAGACGAGGACCAACCCTCCTACTTCTGGGACCTGTTGCTGATGTAAGTGCTTCCAAGGATAGAGAATGTGCCCCCCTACCACTGACTCGTCCACATCAGATCTCACCAGGTAACACAGACCCACACACGGAGGAAGGCCATTCCTTGTCTGCCAACCAGAACCAAGCCAGAAGGCCCCTGAAGACATCCTGTCTCAGACAGCCCTGCCCATCTGCTTTGTCTTCTCAAGCTGGCCCCAAACCCCGAGACCTTGCCAAAGCTTTGGAACCTGGTTCATTTCCTCTCCTCATTCTGCTGACCCGTGGCTTCCAGGAAATTCCTCAACCTCTCTTCATCTCCATCAGCTCAACGTTTTTGTTGTAGGCTGCCCCACGAGGGACGCGGGAATCTCAGTTCCCCTACCGGGGACTGAACCTCTCCTAGGGCTTCGGTATCACAGAGTCTCAACCACAGGACTGCCAGGGGAGCCCCTCAGCTTTAGAGTTAGTGTTAGTCACTCAGTCGTGTCTGACTCCTTGCAAAACCCATGGAGGCCAGGCTCCTCTGTCTTTGGGATGTCCCAGGCAAGAATATTGGAGTGGGTTGCCATTCCCTCCTCCAGGGGGTCTTCCCGACCCCAGGGATCAAACCTGGGTCTCCAGCATTGCAGGCAGATTCTATACCACCGAGCCACGAGGCCAAAATATTTCACGGAGCTCCCAGGAAACGCAAACCTCATCACATCCATTTTTTTTCCTGCTGAAATCGCTACAGGGAGTCCCTACTGCCTTAAGGATAAAACTCCAAGACTGAGCTGCAGGAAAATGTATGTTATCACTCAGTGTTTATGAACACTGAAAATGTGTAAAACCCAAAATCGTTTTGGAATGAACGTCTCTGCTACAAAAGTATGAAGGTGTGAATAAGGCTGGCAAACAATAGTTCAGGGCAGTGCACACGTCTGGAGCGTGAGACGAGGCGAACACAGTCAGGGTGGGGTATATATACAGTAAGTGGCACATGTGTGTGTGTGTGTGTGTGTGTGTACACCGTGTGCTCGGTCCTGGCCAACTCGTTGACCCCATGGACTGTAGCCTGCCAGGCTCCTCTGTCCATGGGATTTCCCAGGCAACTTCCCTGGCGGTTCAGATACTAAAGAGCCACCAATGGCAGGCTGCCATGTCCTCCTCCAGGGGATCTTTCCGACCAAGGGATTGACTCACGTCTCTGGCGTCTCCTGCATTGCCAGGCACATTCTTGACCACTGAGCCACCCGGGAAGCCTCATAGCTGAATTCACACCATCAGACAAAGGAGAGCCTGTCCCCTCACGTGGGTCCCTGGACATACACCCTTTCACTGCTAACCCTCCTCTTGGGTCTATCGCTCTGACGCCTGGACCGGGTGTTATTAAAGCAGATATTCACAGAACCCTCGGATGCCGCAGATGGCAATTTCTGCATGACCAACACAATGGAATGAAATCCCTACAGGAGCACAGAACTGTTGCCAAAAGCGAGGAGTCGTCAACTTGTTGATGGAAGTTCAGATGCCACCAACAGCCGGAGAACCAGAACCATTTTTAATTTAAGTTTGATGTAGTGAATTTCAAGTGTGGGCCTGATACACAATTCACGAGTTGGTGGGAAGTAAGGCTTCAAATACATTATTTCACAGAGAGGTCAGGGGAGACGAGGCATTCCTACTGTTTTTCCATTTATTTAGTCATCTTCATCCCCTCCCCCTAGTAAGTATGTGAGTTGAAACAAAAGGAAACATTTTTCAGTCTCGACAGATTAAACCCGTATCTTATTATTCTTTTTTATCCAAATGACGGGAACAATTTTGTCCCGGGCAGGCTAGAATACAAATGGTTTCCTTGGAGAACACAGTGTCTCTGCTAAGTCCTTTGCCTGCGGATATGGAATTCCCAGAGCAAAGGAACTGAAACTCTCCACACGGTCAGCTTTTAGCTACTTTGTTCTAAAGACAAGAGCCAGGGAAGGAAGGAAGCAGGAGGGGCAGGGTAGGAAGGGAGGAATAAGAGAAAGAAAAAGGACTTGTCCAAAGAGAGGTGGGAGACTGCACTGGGCACCCTGTGAGAATTTTGCACTCTTGTGTGTAGTGTAAGATATAGTAGCATCCTGCTGTCTGGAGAAGGCAAGGGCACCCCACTCCAGTACTCTGGCCTGGAAAATCCCATGGATGGAGGAGCCTGGTAGTCTGTGGTCCATGGGGTCCTAAGAGTCGGACACGACTGAGCGACTTCACTTTCACTTTTCACTTTCATGCACTGGAGAAGGAAATGGCAACCCACTCCAGTGTTCTTGCCTGGAGAATCCCAGGGACGGGGGAGCCTGGTGGCTGCCGTCTGTGGGGTTGCACAGAGTCGGACACGACTGAAGCGACGTAGCAGCAGCAGCAGCATCCTGCTGTGGGTGAGGGGAGGCTCACGAGGAGGGGCTATGTCTGTCTGTGGCTGTGTGTGTGTGTGTGTGTGTGTGTGTATTTCCCAGGAGGCGACAGTGGTAATGAACCTGCGTGCCAATGCACCAGACTTAAGAGACGTGAGTCCAATCCCTGGGTCGGGAAGATCCTCTGAAGAAGGGGAATGGCAACCCACTCCAATTCTTGCCTGGAGAATCCCATGGACAGAGGAGCCTGGCGGGTTCCATAGCACAGCAGTGAAGTGAAGTGAAAGTCACTCAGTCGTGACCCCATAGAAGACTGTATAGTCCATGGAATTCTCCAGGCGTCACTGAGGCGGACACAAATGACGTGACTGAGCATGCACGCATGCTCACGCGCACACACACACACACACACACACCCCTATATACAGATATAAAGAATATACATATATACATACATATGATATATAGAGTTATGACTGATTCTCAGTGTTGTACAGCGGAAATCAACACAGATGGGAAAGCAACAAGCCTCCAATTAAATATTAAAAAAAATAAATTTCGCTTGGCTTTCAAACTTAAAAAAAAAAAGATAGTAATAGCATCCAGCCAAAGACAACATCCTCAGATACAAGTCGTTAAGATTTATTGAGCACCTTCTCACAATTGTGCAGGAAGCTGGCTTAGGAGGGCTGAGGGAGGGGATAGGCCAGGATTTCCCCACCAGTCCAGCTGATGGGAAGGGGAGGGCAAACGAGTCTGCTGATGCGGCCAGACGTCCGGAGGCCTGAGCGCAGAGGAAGACGGTAGGGAGGGGTCAGAAGGGGAAAACACTCGGCCGCTACTCCAGCTCACTGCAGGTTGCTGAGACCTTTGTCATTGGCACTAGTCACTGTGATGGTCAACCTCCACCCCGCCATTTTTAACTGAGACCATCTCCAAGGAGATCACACCTTGGGGATGTGGGGACCGGCAGGGGGAGGAGCCCACCAAGGTGTTTGATTGATTTGCTGCCTCAGCATTTATTGTTTCCTCTTAATATTAGACTCCAATTTATCCATCACCCATCTAATTCATTCTTTCACTCTTTATTTCTTCTGTCACTATTTATCTACTTCACTCTTTGACTCTCATTTCTGACCTATGCAGTTATAGCATTCATCAATCTATATATCTATAATGTGTCTGCAGATCCATCAACTATCTAATTTATTCTTTCCTGTTAGACTCTATTTTTTCACTATCATTCATCTTCTATTCTATCCATTATCTAGCATCTGGGTATCTCATTTATTCTTTCCTATTAGGCTCCAAAGAAAGCTGAGCACCGAGGCACTGATGCTTTTGAACTGTGGTGTTGGAAAAGACTCTTGAGAGTCCCTTGGACTGCACGGAGATCCAACCAGTCCATCCTAAAGGCGATAAGTCCTGGGTGTTCATTGGTAGGACCGATTTTGAAGATGCAACTTCAATACTTTGGCCACCTGATGTGAAGAGCTGACTCATGTGAAAAGACCCTGATGCTGGGAAAGATTGAGGGCAGGAGGAGAAGGGGACGACAGAGGATGAGACGGCTGGATGGCATCACCGACTCAGTGGACGTGAGTTTGGGTGGACTCCGGGAGTTGGTGGTGGACAGTGAAGCCTGGCGTGCTGTGGTTCATGAGGTCACAAATTTTCAGACACGACTGAGTGACTGAACTGAACAGATGAGGCTCTAAGCTATTCTTTGACGATCTATCCATTTATCATTCATCATCTATTCTATCAGCTTTCTATCCATCAACTATCATCTATCTAATTTATTCTTACATTACGGATTCTTTTCTGCTGCTACTGCTGCTAAGTCACTTCAGTTGTGTCTGACTCTGCGGACCCCGTAGACGGCAGCCCAGCAGGCTCCCCCTTCCCTGGGATTCTCCAGGCAAGAACACTGGAGTGGGTTACCATTTCCTTCTCCAATGCATGAAAGTGAAAAATGAAAGGGAAGTTGCTCAGTCGTGTCTGACTCTTAGCGACTCCATGGACTGCAGCCTACCAGGCTCCTCCATCCATGGGATTCTCCAGGCAAGAGTACTGGAGTGGGGTGCCATCGCCTTCTCCTATTCTTTCCTATTGGACTCTAATTCATTCTTTGACTATGTGTCCATCTATCTATCACTTGTCATCTATCCTATCAGCTGTCTGTCTATGCATTATCGGTCTACCACCACCCAGCTATTGATCACATTTATTACTTCCCTATTCATTGTTTCCTATGAGGCTCTGACTTAGTCTTCGGCTGTCTGTCATCTGTCATGTACTGTATCAGCTCTCTATCCATTATCCGTCTACTATCTATCTGTCCGATTCATTCTTTCACGGTTTATTCTTTCCTACTAGGCTCTAAGCGAGCTATGCCTTCTCTTTTCCTGTACTCCTTTGTACTTTGGAGCAAAGTGCTTGCACACCAAGTAAAGTTCAAAAACACAGGTCCTGAATTTGGGCATGAATTCAGAAATACGCACGTGGGACCGTCAGACACAGACACAGCTGCTGTTTAACAGCTGGCGTTCTGTTCTGATTGTATCTCCACGGCACGCCGATCGGCTGCTATAAAAGCCAGTCTGTAGACTGAAGGTCCCGAATGTGCAGCTACCAGGGAAAACCACGTCCTATCCCAGCTCACAGGAGGAAGCGACACAGAAGACCAGGGCTAAGGTTTCTCCGTTCTAAAACAACCATCAGGGGACAACCTGCTTAAGAAGGTGTGGTCCATGTATACAGTCGCCTATTATGCTGCCATGAAAAAGAAGAAAATCATGACATTGGCAGCAACACGGATGGACCTAGTGATTATCATACCAAGTGGACAAATTCAGATACAGAAAGACAACTATATAACATCAGTTATATTGGAATCTAAAAATAATACAAATAAAAGTATAAACAAAAGACAAGCTCACAGGCATAGGAAACCAACGTACGTTTACCATGGGGCTTCCCTGTTGGCTCAGACGGTAAGGAGTCTGCCTGCGGTGCCGGAGACCCAGGTTCGAGAAGATGCCCTGGAGAAGGAAATGGTAACCCACTCCAGTGTTCCTGCCTGGAGAATCCCACGGAAGGAGAAGCAGGCAGGTTCTTTACCAGTAGCTCCACCTGGGAAGCCCTGTGTGTCTCTGTGTGTGTCTGTGTGTGTCTGTGTGTGTGTGTCTGTGTGTGTATGTGTCTGTGTGTGTTACTAACTCAGTCGTGTCTGACTCTTTGCCACCCCATGGACTGTAGCCCACCAGGCTCTTCTGTCCATGGGGATGCTCCAGGCAGGAATAATGGAGTGGGTTTCCATGCCCTCCGCCAGGGGATCTTCCTGCCCCAGGGATTGATGATCTTCATTAGCAGGTGGATCCTTTACCCTATGAGTCACCAAGGAAGGAAGCCTGGACATGGACAAGGAAGAGTCGGACATGAGTGAGCAACTAAGCAACTAAATACAGTCATATACATATATATATATACACAAATCCCTCTTCTATACACCTGAAACACAGTTCAGTTCAGTTCAGTTGCTCAGTCATGTCCGACTCTTTGCGACCCATGAATCGCAGCACGCCAGGCCTCCCTGTCCATCACCAACTCCCACAGTTCACTCAGACTCACGTTCATCGAGTCCGTGACTCCATCCAGCCATCTGATCCTCGGTCGTCCCCTTCTCCTCCTGCCCCCAATCCCTCCCAGCATCAGGGTCTTTTCCAATGAGTCAACTCTTCACATGAGGTGGCCAAAGTACCGGAGTTTCAGCTTTAGCATCATTCCTTCCAAAGAACACCCAGGGCCAATCTCCTTCAGAATGGACTGGTTGGATCTCCTTGCAGTCCAAGGGACTTTCAAGAGTCTTCATCAGTTACACTTAAAATTTATTTTAAAACTGTCTAAGAGTTCTCCCTAAACCTTTTCTCAAGCCACAGGAATCCGCTACTGCAAGTCTGCTCATAAAAGACAAATCATGCTAACAGAAGCAAATAAACAGCCTTGGGGAAAAACTCAGAACCAGTCTATTATAGATAAGCGTGCCTGCTGGCTGAGTCTGACACAGCATAGAGAACAAGGGCACATTTTCTGATGACAGAATTTCTCTGAATTGCTTTCATGTGATTAAAATATCTGCATCCCATAATGTCCTGCAAAGACCACTGTGAATTTCAATCTCTTAATAGCTAAAATAAAGCAAAGAATCACTCTCAGGACCCATGTCGACTGTCCTCAGTGTGAACACCTTTTTCATCTCCATTTGATCCTCACGGAAAGTGCTCACCGGGCATATCAATCAATAATAAGATGCTTAGAGGCACCTTCTGTACGAGACCTACCCCAGCTTCTATGACTCTCTCTCAGGTCAGACTTTGGCCAGCTTTATTTCTTCTTCTGCATTATGGAAAAATAAAGATCTTTCAGCCTAAATATCACTTTACTGAACGAAAAGTGAAAGTCGCTCAGTCATGTCCGAGTCTTTGTGACCCCGAGGACCACACAGTCCAGGGAATTCTCCAGGCCAGAATACTGGAGTGGGTAGCCTTTTCCTTCTCCAGGGGATCTTCCTGTGTCTCTTGTATCGCAGGAAGATTCTTTGCTGCCACCAGGAAGCCCAGATTTGAACAGAGTGCTTAATTTAAAAGTGTTTTCTTTCCTTCACTTCCTTCCTTCCACACTCTCATTTCCTTTTCTCATTCTAAAACCATTGCAACAATAGAGTTCCTGCAAGATACATATGCATTCTGGAACCTGTCAAACTACAAAAGGCCACAGTAACAACAAGTGAAAGAACACACACCTCAAGCTTAAACCAGGGGAGAGAAGTTGGAGGAGGGGCTACGTGGGGATTTTGGCCAGGGACAATACCCCCAGGGTGTGGGAAATCTCATATTTATTTCTTCATGTGGGTGGATGCTACACAGGGTTTTTGACAACAAAATTCATTGAACTGTATGACTAAAATGTCTAAGTTTATTTGTATTTGAAGTGTCAGTAGGGAGATAAATTTTAAAAGTAAATGTTGAAATGCCTACTAGTGAGATAAGCTCATATTTAGCTCCTCATCGTGGTGTCTATGGCTGCTGCTACATGCTTTCACTGGTTTTAAAATCCTGAAAAGTACAAGTAACCTAGATGTCTATTGACAGAGGAATGGATAAAGAAGCCACAGTACATGTATATAGTGGAATATTACTCGGTCATGAAAAAGAATGAAATAATGCCACTTGTAGCAAACATGGATGGACCTTCACTCATACTGCATGAAGTTAAGTCAGACAGAGAAAGAAAAATATCTCTGACATCGCTTATACCTGGAATCTAAAAAAAAAGGGTACAAATGAACTTATCTACAAAACAGAAATAGACTCAACAAACGTATGGTTACCAAAAGGGAAAGGTGGGGAGAGGATAAATGCGGCGTCTAGGATTAACAGATACACATGACTATATATAAAATAGAAGAGCAATAATGAAGATAACTATCATCACTCTTGATGAAAGTGAAAGTGGAGAGTGAAAATGTTGGCTTAAATCTCAACATTCAGAAAATGAAGATCATGGCATCTGATCCCATCACTTCATGGGAAACATATGAGGAAACAGTGGAAACAGTGTCAGACTTTATTTTGGGGGGCTCCAAAATCACTGCAGATGGTGATTGCAGCCATGAAATTAAAAGACACTTACTCCTTGGAAGAAAAGTTATGATCAACCTAGAGAGCATATTCAAAAGCACAGACGTTACTTTGCCAACTAAGGTCCGTCTAGTCAAGGCTATGGTTTTTCCAGTGGTCATGTATGGACGTGAGAGTTGGACTGTGAAGAAGGCTGAGCGCCAAAGAATTGATGCTTTTGAACTGTGGTGTTGGAGAAGACTCTTGAGAGTCCCTTGGACTGCAAGGAGATCCAACCAGTCCATTCTGAAGGAGATCGGCCCTGGGATTTCTTTGGAGGAATGATGCTAAAGCTGAAGCTCCAGTACTTTGGCCACGTCATACGAAGAGTTGACTCATTGGAAAAGACTCTGATGCTGGGAGGGATTGGGGGCAGGAGGAGAAGGGGACGACCGAGGATGCGATGGCTGGATGGCATCACGGACTCAGTGGACGTGAGTCTGAATGAACTCCAGGAGATGGTGATGGACAGGGAGGCCTGGCGTGCTGCGATTCATGAGGTCGCAAAGAGTCGGACACGACTAAGCGACTGAACTGACTGAACTGAATAAAGACCTACTGTATAGCACAGAGAATGATACTCAATATCATATGATAATCTCTAAGGGGAAAAACCTGGAAAAAAATCACTGTGCTGTCCATCTGAAACTAACGCAACATAGTCAGTCAACGCTACTTCATTTTTTAAAAAAAATTCTTAAAAGAATGATTCCCTTCTGTCCTCTATGAATCCAGTAAACCTGAAGTATGTCAGCTTCAACCTCTGTGTTTGGTTGAGAAATTCAACATTTCAGAAGACAAGTCCTCAGGTTGACTATTCCATCTTTCTTCTGCTGGATCAGACCACAGTTGAAAACCGCTGGTGAAAGACACGTACAATTTGACAGCAGATTCCAAAACTCCAAACCACTTGGTTGCAAAGGTGTTAAGGAAGCAAGTGAAGGAAGAAGGCATAGCAGCTGTCTTGAGACTCTGCTGGTGGTCCAGCGGTTAAGACTCTGCCTTTCACTGTGGGGGACACAGGTTCCGTCCCTGGTCAGGGTACTGGATTCCACTTGTACAGTGCAGACAATAAAGAAACAAATAAAACCTTTTTTTTTTTTTTAAAGAAAAAAAGCAAGCATAAGAGTTGTTTCATTGGTGTGGTGGTGGCGGAGACTCTTGTGACCCCATGGACCATAGCCCACCAGCCTCCTCTGTCCATGGGATTGCCCAGGCAAGAATACTGGAGTGGGTTGCCATTTCCTTCTCCAGGGGATCTTCCCAACCCAGGGGTCGAACCCAGGTCTCCTGCATTGCGGCAGATTCTCTACCAACTGAGCCACCACGCAAGCCCCATTGGTTTCATGAGTAAGGAATCACATACTCAAGTTTTTTGGTTGCGAGTTCTTCCCTGTTCTCATATCATTTACTAGCCTACATGCTCTTGAATAACTTACTACTAAATCGTCCACATGGAAATAGTGGTAAAGAACCTCCCAGCCACTGCAGGAGGCATAAGAGACGCGGGTTCAATCCCTGGGTCAGGAAGATCCCCTGGAGAAGGAAATGGCAACCCTACTCCAGTACTCTTGCCTGGAGAATCCCATGGACAGAGGAGCCTGGTGGGCTACAGTCCACGGGGTCACAAAGAGTCGGACATGACTGAATAGACTCAGCACGAAACCGTTCATGCAGAAAATATAAAGAAAAAAAAGTGTGCTCTCATTGATAGAATCAGCAGACGGAGGCGACAATTTAGGCAGATGGTGTATTTTAGTTCAGGTGTGAACTTGTACCGCGCCGAAAGCATTTCTGAAAATGAATGCGTCTCCCTTCTTTGCTGTGGATTCCAGGGCAATAGACTTCCTCTACACTGGGGGAAAGAGGTCCCATTGCAGGATAAAAAGAGGATATCTGGACTTGTAGAGAGGTTACCTGGCCTTGTTCTGTGAGTTTAGGATGGGGAAAAGAAAGTGGCCAAGCTTGAAGGAATTTACCAACTGGGAGCACTCCTCACAGAAGCCAGCTTTACATCCCAATTAAGACAAAACAGAAGTCTTTCCCCGGGGAGAGAAGCAGACGGCACGGGTGTAGTACCAAGACGAATAGGCTTCAGACACACATGAGATTGATCAAAATCCGACTTGCAGACCCTCCGTACTTTGATCCTCTTCATTGGCCTCCTGGCTTGCTCTGTGGGATTCTCATTTCCACGAAAGGAAATACTTCCTCTGCGTCTTAGGAAACCGAATCCAGGCCGCTCGGTTGGTGGTTTTATATAATGCTGTCACGCGGGATGTGGGACAGAGGAGATATATTGACTAAAACCTTCCTGTGCGGTCAGAGAGGCAAAGACTGAAGGCAGGGAATCACACAACATACGGACCGTCAGAGATAAATGACCTTTCAGATATGCAGGTTTTGGAAACTATCTTCTTAGAAATCTGGAGGTTACGTTGTCAGGTGGTTTTGGTTTTTTTTTTTTTAATTTTTACTGAAATGGAGTTGATTGATAAAACAAGGCTGTGTTCATTTCAGCTGTACAGTGAAGTGACTCACTTATCCATCTGTAGTACCCTTCTAACTATATTCCTTTCCATATTCTTTTCCATTTCCACTGTCCACCTTTCTTTTGATAGCTCCTTCATTTCTCTTGCTATCTCCTTGCAGTTTTTCTTACTTTCTCATTTTGAACAATACTGCGGGTTGCACTGTCCAAAGTTCAGAGTTTTTAATATTTTTCCTGGTGAACAAACTGACCTTTTTGTGTGTTATGCGTCGTCTCTCTTTGTCTCTATTAACGTTTGCCTTAAAATCACTTTTCCTTTTAATTTAAGTATAGTTGATTTATGGGGCTTCCCTGGTGGCTCAGAGATTAAAGCGTCTGCCTACAATGCAGGAGACCCGGGTTCAATCCCTGGGTTGGGAAGATCCCCTGGAGAAGGAAATGGCAACCCACTCCAGTACTCTTGCCTGGAGAATCTCATGGAGGGAGTAGCCTGGTAGGCTACAGTCCATGGGGTCGCAAAGAGTCGGACACGACTGAGTGACTTCACTTCATAGTTGATTTACAACGCTGTGCTAATGTCTGCTTCACAAAGAAGCAATACAGTTTTATTTATATACATATATATAATTTTTCATATTCTTTTCCATAATGATTTATCACAGGATACTGAAGACAGTTCCCTGTGCTATCCAGTAGGTCCTTGGTTTTCAATCCATCCTCTATATAACATTACAGTTTACATCTGCTAATCCCAAATTTCCAACCCTTCCCTCCCCCCACCCCACCCCCAGTTTCTCAATGTTTAAAAAGAAAACAGAAAATATTCAACTGCTTCAGTACACTGATCCATTAGAATACATCTGGGGCAAAAAAAAAAAAAAAATTTCATTTTTCCTGCACGTACACACGTGACATGTAACTGATTTTAGATGATGCGATATTCTGCCACAAGATAATAGACAGAAGGATGGAGTAGAAAGTGTATTCATTGGTGCCACTGGCTAACTGCAGGGCCTTAAAAGACCTGTTTGCCCTCTTTGGGATTTTCTGCCTCATCGGGAAATAAAGAGTTCGTCCCCCGGAACAGTTAAGAGTTGCAGATTCTTAACTTAAGGCTGCCTACCATGTTCAAGGAGATGGCATAAGTGAGCGTGCCAAAAGCTGTTTAGAATAGGAGGACAGAGAGCCTGGGCTGCACTGGAAAAGTCGCGCCATTGTCAAATCTGGAAGGCATCTCCTAACAAGACCTCTCTGATTCACAGGATGAACTTTGCGGGCGTGCATCCTAAGTCGCTTCAGTTGTGTCCGACTCTTTCTGACCCCGTGGACTGTAGCCCGCCAGGCTCCTCTGTCCGTGGGATTCTCCAGGCAAGGTTACTGGAGTGGGTTGCCAAGCCCTCCTCCAGGGGATCTTCCCGACCCAGGGATCAAACCCACGTCTCAGGTCTCCCGCATTGGCAGGCGGGTTCTTTATCACTAGCGTCACCTACATTAGATATGCCCAGATAGCAAGTTTAACATAAAAGAGGGACAGCTTGGGTATTCACTTCTGCACAAGGCATTCAACAACCCTAGTTTTGCTATCATTGCTACTGTTCGTCACGGTAGCTTTAGCTGTTCTCCGCAATCAGTTGCAGACAACGCAGAGAACTTAGGCAGGAAAGGATCTATGGGGCAAATAGACAGCTCACCATCTTCAGAATGGATGCAGAAGTAGACCCAAAGATACATTTCCAAGAGAATCTCCTAGAACCACAGTGAAGAACTGGCTTGATGGAGGAACAGCTATGTGGCTTCATCAGTAAGCGACTACCAAAAGCCAACCTCATGAATCATGCCACCAGTGTAGTCAAGACAGAAGCAGCTAGACATGCTGTTCTCTGCCTTGCTTGTTACAGTCAGTGGTGCAAAGTCAGAATTTACAACGAGAGGATGTCCGAAATGAAAAGATGATGCTTCAAAGATTTCCAGGTACACAGATCTTTATATGGCTAACTATTCACCGCGTATGGCCATTAACTTTAAGGTTGATGATTTAAAGATGTGTTTTTCTTCTGGGAACTTTCTAAGAGAAATGGTTGCCTGGGGTGGTCATGACAGGTGACTCTTATGTATCTTTCTTAAACAAATTACATTATCCAGGGGAACTCTGTCGACTTGGCTTTTGGCATATGTCCTTGAGAGAAAAGCTGCTAGATTGATGGTTAAAATCTTAATTGCTCCTCAGGCAATTAACCTAGCCTCTGAAACTCAAAGGACTTTCCAAGATGGAGTGGGATTTACGATGTTTGCATGGTGAGCATATATAAACTTAATGGGGGTGATCAAAGCTTTCCTATTACAAAGGCAGACAAGAAATAAGAAAAGTAGAAAAAGAGAAAGAAGCCAGTTTTGCTTTCAGGGAAAACAAAGAGATGAATGTTTAAAGCGGTTATGTAAGATACTTTATGTTTTCTCAAAACCATGGAAGCAAATTCTTTTCACTTTCAAATACGTACTAATGATGCGTTAAGTGTAAGTCAAACAAGTCTCCTCCTGGGTAAATCTTAGGAGACCTTGAAATCGTCCTTACTGTCATGTGGTACTGAGTAGATGGTGGTGGATGGTTGCTGGTTCAGCAGTGGATGTGTCTGACTCTCTGCAACCCCATGGACTATAGCCCACCAGGCTCCTCTGTCCATGGAATTCTCCAGGAAAAGGACCCTGGACTGCGTTGCCATTCCCTTCTCCAGGGGACCTTCCTGACCCAGGGACTGAACCGAGGTCTCCTGCATCGTGGGCAATCGCTTGCATGGCAGGCGGATTCTTTACCAGCTAAGGCACCAGGGAAGCCCGTGACTACATAGTGGATGAAAGTTTTGCTCTGACCAAGGTTGCTCAGCCTCGGCAACACTGATTAGTCTCCAGCACTCCAGAGCCCTCTGCATTCTTGAATATCACACACCTAACCCTGGAGGTGGCGGAGTTTGTGGCCCTGAAATGTTCCAGCGCAAGACTTCTTTCACTCTCTCTCTCTCTCTCTCTCTCTTTCCCCAGAGCAGAGTATCTTTGAGCCGGCTATTTCTTTTCAGTGCTTGGAGGATGGGGAGCATCTTTTGCTGGGTACCACGGTGAGCCGTATCTCTGGCCTCTGCCCACTAGATGGCATTAGCACCCAGCCCCTCCCCCTCCATC
>SJXQ01004947.1:1228414-1274678 GCA_006408695.1 Aepyceros melampus | reverse complement strand
TGGGAGATACGGAAGGCAAAATGAGAAGAGGACGACAGAGGGTGAGATGCTTGGATGGTATGGACATCAGTTCAGTTCAGTCGCTCAGCCCTGTCGGACTCTTTGTGACCCCATGGACCGCAGCATGCCAGGCCTCCCTGGCCATCACCAACTCCCAGAGCTTGCTCAAACGGACATCTGTCAAGTCAGTGATGCCATCCAACCATCTCATCCTCTGTCATCCCCTTCTTCTCCTGCCCGCAATCTTTCCCAGCATCAAGGTCTTTTCCAGGGAGTCCATTCTTCACATCAGGTGGCCAAAGGATTGGAGTTTCAGCTTCAGCATCAGTCCTTCCAATGAATATTCAGGACTGATCTCCTTTAGAGCTGATGTCCCAACCCTCCCCGACCCCCACACAAAAAATATCCTCACAAGCTTAGCAGTCCTTTCAAAACATTCTAGCACAATGACAAAGAAATCCACCACTCCAAAAAAACATTTTTTTTTTTAAAAAGAAAATACTGGAAATGTGAAACATACATCACAGTGTACCTCAATGACATTTTTTCCTCCCAAAGAATATTGGAGTTTAAATCAAAATTAAGTACATTAAAATCTGAGTAAGTATTTTTACAAAGAGCTGCCTTGCATAACCAACTGAAGTAGAATTCAGGAGAGGGTTTTCTGCCTGAGGTCTGCTGCGGGAGTGTTTTGCATATCCACATGGGAGAAATTCTCATCTGAGAATAACATTGTGAAGAAGCAGAAATCAGTCTTTTGGTTACCAATTGTAATACTTAATATCTTTCAAATTTAGGACAACCAAAGTTTAACAAAAATCTAAGGTTGCACCAGTTTCTGTTAACATTGAAAATGCTGAAATTTTGCAAACTGTCAACCTCAAGCCGACCAAAATAAACACTGCCCAACAGCTTCTAATGTGTTCTTAATTTCATGCTTTCTTTGCCTCTATATATGTTTGAATGGGCTTCCCTGGTGGCTCAGTGGTAAAGAATCCACCTACCAGTGCAGGAGAGGCAAGAGACGTGGGTTCGATCTCTGGGCTGGGAAGATCCCCTGGAGAAGGAAATGGCAACCCACTCCAGTATCCCTGCCTGGAGGACTCGACGGACAGAGGAGCCTGGTGTGCTGCAGTCCGTGGGGTCCCAAAGCGTCAGACACCACTGTGCAGGGAAACGACAGTAACAGCGTATAAACAGCATCTCTCCGGCTGTTACTAAAACCCAGCGCCTCCAATTACAGTCATGCCCTCAGTTCATATTCACTCCTTCTCGAATTCTTACAGTGTTTATCCTCTTTAGGGCATAAATACCATTTCATATGTGTGGGCTCTGCCATTCCAATTTTCAACCACTTTGTGAATTAAAAGGTTTAAGTGCATTATATAACCAACTTACACTGGTTTTAAAATTAAGCGTAAAACTGTTTGTTGTAATATTGGCATATGATCATTAAATGCTGCTATTTGTTTTAAAAATGGAGAAATCCAGGATGCAAAATTAAAAACCGTGAATTACAGTATTTCTGTTCTCTCTCAGCCTACATTATGCACAAATCATTCTCTTAGGAACTGGGCAGAACTGAATATTTTAAAACTCCACTCTGTGTGAGAATTTCACAGATTTTTAACAGAAGGTAAAAGCGCCTTTTTTTTTTTTTTTTTTTTGCTTCTTGGCAGTTGAAAGGAATATAAAACAACAGACTGCCTTTCTGGGCATGACTCTCTGGATGAGAAAAACAGAGGGACATATTGTAGATGAGAAGGGGGAAAAAAAGCAAATCGCATGAATCATGGGTAATATTCAAATGTGGAACTACTGAGAGTTCATCACTGGAAAATTTAGAGTAAGTGAAAGTTGGGCATTTGATGTGCAATCTTTTTTCTTGTAGCTCAGTAAACACTTCAACATGGAACTCTGCAGGCACTCAGTCGTGTCTGACACTGCGACCCCATGGACTGCAGCCTTCCTTGTCCATCACCAACTCCTGTGGAGTTTGCTCAGACTCATGTCCATTGAGCCAGTGATGCCATCCAACCATCTCATCCTCTGTGGTCCCCTTCTCCTGCCCTCAAACTTTCCCAGCATCAGGGTCTTTTCCAGTGAGTGGGCTCTTCCCATCAAGTAGCCAAAGTACCATGTAAAATATCCCATAGCTTCTGTGTGTTTTAATAAATCACCTCCCTGTGCTTTGGTTGGTTAAATAGGATGAATATGCTGACTTGAACTGGAAGGTTATCTCCTGGCTAGAGTTTATGTCTGAGCAGTAGAGCCCTTCGGAATGAAGCCTACGACTCCTTGCACTGACAGATATTCTGTGCATACACAGACCTTGGACTTGGTCCTAGACAAGTCATCTCTTAAGCTTCTCAGGGGGAACTCACTGGTCACACTTTCTCCTTGCCAAGCCCCTCTGTTGCTTTATTTGGATGTATAAACTTTTCCACTTCACCATCTCCCCTGTGGTCAGTTCTTTTTGTATGAGGACCTAAGCCACATTCAGTTCAGTTCAGTTCCGTCGCTCAGCCGTGTCCGACTCTTTGCGACCCCATGGACTACAGAATGCCAGGCCTCCCTGTCCATCACCCTNACACTCCAAGGAGCCCTGGTGCTGAACCCACTGATGTCTCTGACCAGCCGTCTCTGTACACACAGGAATGGTTTGCTTCTCCGCCTGGTCAAAACTGAGTATAGCTTTGCCATATTCTCCATAGTTTGCCCTTGCTCAAGAAACGGGCTATAATATTCCATGGATGCTATGACAAAGTGAGCGAAGTGAACGTCGCACAGTCGTGTCCGACTCTTTGCGACCCCATGGACTACAGAATGCCAGGCCTCCCTGTCCATCACCCTCTCCCACAGTTTGCTCAAATTCCTGTCCATCAAGTCGGTGATGCCACCCAACCATCTCATCCTCTGTTGTCACCTTCTCCTCCTGCCTTCAATCTTTCCCATCATCAGGGTCTTTTCAAATGAGTCAGTTCTTCGCCTCAGGTGGCCAAAGGATTGGAGTTTCAGCTTCAACATCAGTCCTTCCAAAGAATATTCAAGACTGATCTCCTTCAGGATGGACTGGTTGGATCTCCTTGCAGTCCAAGGGACTCTCAAGAGTCTTCTCCAACACCACAGTTGAAAAGCATCCATTATTTGGTGCTCAGCTTTCTTTATGATCCAACTCTCACATCCATACATGACCACTGGAAAAACCATAGTCTTGACTAGACGGACCTTTGTGGTAAAGTAATGTCTCTACTTTTTAATATGCTGTCTAGGTTGGTCATAACTTTTCATTGATTACTTGGTCCAGGCATAAATAGTCAATGACGGAGTCAGTCGAGGCATAAATAGCCTATGACCGAGGGAATCCAAGGGAAAATAGTCAATAACGGATTGGGGTGAACAGTTGATGACCGATTAGTCCAGGCATAAATAGTCAATGACCGAGCCAGTCCAGGGAAAACAGTCACTGATCAAGTCAGTCCAGTTGATGATGGTGATGACTGTCTGAAGTCTCAGCAGAGGGAAACAAAAAGCCCGTGAATAAAATCAGTGCAAGGGCAAGAGCTGATGGTGAATCCAAAGTCAAGGAAGGCTCCCCCAGGTCTATGGGAAACAAGTGACAACCCACTCACTAGAAAGAAAAGTTAATGATGACGTCAGTACAGGGAAAAGGGTCAACAACCCATCAGTCCAGGGGCAGTAGATGGCCAAGTCAACTCAGGGGGAAATAAGTGATGACTAAAGGTCCATCTAGGCAAGGCTATGGTTTTTCCAGTAGTCATGTATGGATGTGAGAGTTGGACTATAAAGAAAGCTGAGTGCAGAAGAATGGATGCTTTCGAACTGTGGTGTTGGAGAAGACTCTTGAGAGTCCCTTGGACTGCAAGGAGATCCAACCAGTCCATTCTAAAGGAGATCAGTCCTGGGTGTTCATTGGAAGGACTGATGTTGAAGCTGAAACTCCAAACTTTTGGCCACCTGAGGCGAAGAGCTGACTCATGTGAAAAGACCCTGATGCTGGGAAAAATTGAGGGCAAGAGGAAAAGGGGACAACAGAGGATGAGATGGCTGGATGGCATCACTGGCTCAGTGGACATGAATTTGGATAAACTCCGGGAGTTGGTGATGGACAGGGAGGCCTGGCGTGCTGCAGTTCATGGGGTCGCAAAGAGTCGGACATGACTGAGCGACTGAGCTGAACTGAACTGAACTGAACTGAGTCAGTGTAGGGAGAAGGGTAGATAACAGAGTCAGCCAGGGATAAAGAGGCCATGACCAAGGAAGTCCAGGGGTAAATAGCTGATAACCGAATCAGCTCAGGGGCAAATCAGTCTATGAAACGCAATAAGTTATGAAGTAAATTCATGGACAGTCTGGATGACAAAATTAGAAATTATCCGTCCCTAATATAGGATAACAATAATAGTATCAGTCCAAAACACCAAACAAAAACCAGACAAAACCACAGTTGAAAAAATGACAATGTTTCTCTCAGTCCAGGGAAGACCGGCGGCAACAGAATGACTGCAGGGAAACAACTGACCACACGGCAGGCAGTGAATGCCTTGGTCCGGGAAAACCAGAGATGCTTGAGATAAGTATTAAGGGTGCCACTGATGAGGACAAAAGAGCTCACAGGGGTGTGGACCAAACCCCATCAGGGTCTCTAGAGCCCAAGGCTTCCAGATGGTCTCCTCCTGTCAAGCTGCAGTCCAGCTATACACTCACCATAACCAAGGCCACGCTGAACTCACTTTCTCCAACAGACATCTGCCTTGCCTGTTCCAGAACCTCACACAGGATGGGATCCACAGTGGACACTGGACCCAGGCGCCTTTCTTCCCACCAAAGATTTTACATAGATTTATACAAAGAATTAATGCTTTTGAACTGTGGTGTGGGAGAAGACTCTTGAGAGCCCCTTGGACTGCAAGGAGATCCAACCAGTCCATCCCAAAGGAGATCAGTCCTGAGTGTTCATTGGAAGCACTGATGTTGAAGCTGAAACTCCAATCCTTTGGCCACCTGATGCAAAGAACTGACTCGTTTGAAAAGACCCTGATGCTGGGAAAGATTGAGGGCAGGAGGAGAAGGGGATGACAGAGGATGAGATGGTTGGATGGCATCACTGACTCGATGGACGTGAGTTTGAGCAAACTGTGGGAGAGGGTGATGGACAGGGAAGCCTGGTGTGCTGCAGTCCATGGGGTCGCAAAGTCGGACACGACTGAGCGACTGAACTGAACTAAGCTGATCCTGTCATAGGATAAGGAGTCTGTACAAATAGGAACCATCTGTGCTGAAACCTATGAACATCAAATTAATACAACCATTCCAGCGCAAAACTCTTCAAGAATGGAGTAATTCATCTCGCCCAGCACATTCATGTTATAGCTGATCATTTTCTTCTCTATCGCCACAGAACTCAACACACAGCCGGGCACTCCATGGATATTCAGGAAACAGCGTTCATCTCCTAAGAGCAATCTCAAGGCTATCAATTTACTTGTCAGGAATCCATCGTGGTTTTAACAAAATAAAATAAAATCCAAAAGAAAAGTCCTTTTACCCCCTGTTCCCTACCCCTGCCAACAACATCTATTGCCTGCTGCATTTTCGGCATTATGGAAAGTTATAAATTGCTTCCTGCTGTTTTGCTTCTCCTCTTTGCACTGACTCACAAATCCTTTTATTAGCATCCCTCCCCTGTCACTTCTCTGTTTTGTATTAGTCTCATGCCTAAGGCACAACTCACATGGATGAGACCTCTTCAGAGGGTGAGAAAATTAGTCTTTCTTTTTGCTGAGGTTTTTGGGTATCAAATCACTTGGAAGTATTGTCTTGGGTTTTGTCCTTAAATGAATATGAATTCAACTGTCTGTGAATAACCTACATGCATACAAGTTTCTTACAATATAGTTTAGCAGTTTATAAAATATAATTTATACATGTGGACATCTGTGCTCAGGCGCTTCAGTCATGTCTGACTCTTTGCGACCCCACGGACTGTAGCCTGCCAGGCTCCTCTGTCCATGGGGATTCTCCAGGTAAGAATGCTGGAGCGGGTTGCCATGCCCTCCTGCAGGGCATCTTTCTGACCCAGGCATTGAACCCAAGTCTTCTGCATGTCCTGCACTGGCAAGAAGGTTCTTTACCATTAGCACCACTTGGGAAGCTCCCATGATTAATACAAGCTTCTTAAAATATAATTTTACAACTGGTTGAGTACCAAACGTAGGCTCAGAGAGTTTCTTATTCTCCAATTGAGCAATAAAGATACTTTCTCTTAACACTTTCTCTAACATTTTGTTTCCAACACAAAGTGAGATACAATTTGGAAAAAATGGGAAATTCCCCGATGACCCAGAGGGTAGAAGTCTGTGCTTTCACTGCCGAGGGTCTCGGTTCAATCCCTGGTAGGGGAACTAAGATCCCACAAGCTGCATGGTGTGGCAAGAAAAAAACAAAACGAAAAATTGGAAAAATGTATTAACTACATGGTAAACAAACTTGTGATACCGTGACTCTAGCATTAACAGGTTAGTTGGTTCAATTTTCCTCTAATAGCATTTATTTTTCATTCTTAAATTCATTTAAATTTGCTTCTAAATGATTGTAGATAAGAATGTAGTTTTTCTCTTTTTTTTCTAAACAGATAGTCAATGATGACAGAACTACTTATTAAATAAATTAATCAGTTTGCTTCTACTAAATTAAACTGCAGCCTTAATTACATATGTATTTAATTGTTATGTATCAAAATTGTAAGTATGTGTATATACACACATATCAGTAATGTCTTTTGTTTAATTACTGTTTATGTGTTTATCCATTTATTCACTAGTATTAGCTATTTTAATTGACAAAACTATGGTAAATTGGAATTTCTGAAAATTAGACCAGCTCCCCCACACAAAGACACAGGCATCATTGCACAAACATTATTTTTTTTTTCACAGTATCATTGGTTATCAACAGAATGTGAAGAATATTTAATCCTTTTCCTCCTTCCCTCCCCATGCACTGGGATTTTACTAGGATGCATTCAATTTACATAGTTGTATTTTTATACAATTAAGTATTCAAATCCAGGACAATGGACTAGTTCTCATATATTCAGGCTTTCTTTCGTACGTAATACAAATAAATTCTAAGTCCTTCTTATTAAATTTATGTCTATAAACTAGTCATTTTCAACATCATTAACAGTTGGCAATTTTTCATTGCTTTCCTAAGACATTATTACCAACCTCAGAAAAAAAAAACAAAAAACTATTGATTTGTGTATGTAACTTGCATTGATGTTAATTAACCTGAGAAGATGGTTTAATTCTAACTTGCTTTTATTAGTCTCCAAACAGTCTGCAAAAATAAATAATTGTCTCAATCTAATATTAAAATAAATTTTGCTATCTTCTTCTGTGTCTTATTATTGTAAATTAACCGAGAGTTTAATAACAGTAATGAAAACTGATGTCGCAGTTCTGTACCTAACTCAAACAGCAGTTTTCCAAAATCTCAGTATTGGATTGATGATTGTTATTTTAATACCATTTATCATATTTAAGAAGTTTGTTTTCTGTATCTGTTTTACTTAGATTTTTCTTTTTTTAATTTGTAAGGACTATGCTTTTAATCAAATACCTATGTAGTTACACGGGTTTTTGTCTTACACTTTTTATTATCATTAATTATATTGACGTAATTTCTGTACCAGAACTTAGCTGCAGCTTGTGGGATATAGTTCCCTGACTAGAGAATGAACCTGGGCCCCGGCAATGGGGATGCAGAGTCTTAGCCACTGAACCACCAGGGAAGTCCCTTGATATAGCTTCTGAAGTTTCACATCACTTTCATTCAGGAAATACATGGTACTTTATTATCACATATTATTCTTTGGGTCTAGACCTATGTGAGGTCTGCCAACATTTCGTTTTAGAATTTTTCACCTGTGTCCATAAAGGACATGATTCTGTCCTGCTGTTTTAAACTATACCATCCAGTTCAGCAATGAATGCCATATCATGAGTAGGATGAAATCAAACAACTTGCATGCTGACCACATGACCTCTCTCCCCACCAAGACACGCCACTCGGGCAGAATTCATTTGAGCTGAACACAACTGAGAAGGAGCGGAGAAGAGAAAAACCCTGGGTCCTCCACTGTTTGCCTAAAAGCAGGACACAGATTTCCAGCGCTATCAAGAAAGACAAAGGTTAATCCCAGAGATAGCTTTAGAGGCCACCGTGGGCGAGGCGGTGGGCGGTACTCTCCAGCTACAGCCGTGGGCTTCTCACTGGGCTCACTTGTCTTGCTGCAGACCACGGGTGCTACAGGGTGCATGACTTCAGTAGTTGTGGTACTTGGGCTTAGTAGCCCCTCGGCATGCGGGATCAAAGTTTCCTGACCGGGGATCGAACCAGCGTTCCCTGCACGGCAAGGCACATTCTTAACCACCAGACCACCAGGGAAGTCTTGCCCCTACAGCGTTTTTTAACTCCCAGATTTGTAAGTCTTCATTTGTCGCTGTTATTAACTGTTTCCTCTTTACCATAGTTTATCCTTACGTCCATGGTATAGAGGCTTCCCTGGTGATTCAGCAGTAAAAAATCTGCCTGCAATGCAAGAGATGCGAGTTCGACCCCTGGGTGGGGAAGATCCGCTGGAGGAGGGAACGGCAGCCCATTCCAGGATTCTTGCCTGAGAAATCTCACGCACAGAGGAACCTGACGGGCGACAGTCCCCGGAGTTACAAAAAGCCAGACATGGTTTAGTGACTAAGCAACTAAAATATGCCACTTCACAGTCAAGTTTTACAAACATTTCTCCTTCCAGCATATTTCAAATTGTGTGTGACTCTCTCCAGATTTCCAATCCTTGCACAAGTCTTGAAAAGTTTCAAAAACCAAGAAAGAACCCTCTTTGATGCATCTCTCCATCATGCTCTTGGGATTTAACACATTGTAAGTGTCAGCAACTCTTGAAAAAAAAATGAAATATTAGTGATTTTTTTTTAAGGATATATTTGTTTCTCCAAGATCCTCATCATAAATCTTTTCCTCTTGAAATTCTCCCAGAGTCACGTTAGCAAGCCCTGTCCCTAACACCGTCCACAGTTATTTTAGGCTTTTTCTGGATGATGAAAGAAGTTGGACACGTCCATGTCTCAGTTTCTATAGTTTTACGTTAAAGATGAACAACACAGGAACTATAAAGAAATTATGCCCTTTAAATGGTACTCAGTGTTTTCTTTCATCGAATGATGGTTTTTAACAAGCTGTTCTTGTTTACTCATAATCACTTTGGTATATAAGAACATTTGTGTTTTAAGCCCAGTTGAATAAAATGAGTGGAGATTAAAAAAAAAAAAATTTATACTCAGAGCGTTAGATCCAAGCCACGTGTTTCCAAGCCCACAGAACACATGGCCATACCACAAGAGATCAATGTCCCCACTTGGAAAGTTACCTTAGCAACCAAGGCCCAACAAGCAACAATGAACAGATCACTCACAACTTTCCAAAATAACCACCACGGCCATTTACATGAGTACATCTAGAAACCAGGAGGTGTAGAAAAGCAAAAAGTGGCATTTATTTGGGGATTAAAAAAAAAATTCAAGGTGGTGTCTGTAGTCTGAATTTTTACTTGCAAAGTCACTCCTCTCAACCCCACAGTGACTTCACCAAACTATAGCCAGGGTGCGGGCATCTGGCCCAAACCTGACCCAGAATTACAATTTTCAGATGAACCCAAAGTTGTTGTCCGTGTCAAGCTCCCCAGCTGAGGTTCAAGGTCATCTCGGTTTCAGCAACACGATTTCAGCAGCAGTTCTCAAACTCGATCGTTTCGGGACCCCTTGATATAGTTAGCAGCAGCTTCAGAAATTAATAGCTCGTGTGCGCTGCGTGCATGCGTGCTAAGTCGCTTCAGTCACGTCCAACTAACTTTGCCACTTTCTGGACTGGAGCCCCCCTCCCAGGCTCCTCTGTCCATGAGATCTTGTGGGAAGCCAGCATGAGGAATCCCACCCGTGACAGGGTCACGTGGCAAACTCAGATGGCAGGGCAGTCTGAGTCATCGGATTTCTCCCTGGTTTTTCCTGAGCATATGCCCCAATGATAAAAATTTGTTCTGTATTTGTCTGTTTCTCCACAGTTTCTCAGACCAGTTTTGCAGGCCAGTCTCTCTGACGACTCTCTCTCCTTAAACTTGTTCTTTGGGAACATCTGGCTCCCACACCTCTCTCTCTATCTCTCTGTCCTCTTGTGCTTTACCTCCAGGCTGAATTCCCATCTGGAGCGGGAGGCTCACCACGTCTACTTACTTGCCCTGGCTATAAGTTCTGCGAGAAAGTGGACCCATGGTGGGGCCCCTTTAGAGATTCAGCGGACGCTGGTGGCCCACGTAGATGGTGCAAACCTCTTGTCTTGAGGTTTTATTGGCTTTCCCTGTAAACCAAGTTATTCAGCCTCCTTTCTTCCATTAATTTCCTACTGTTCTATCCTGTCCTGAGCTATCCTGTCCTATCCTGTCCTATCCGCCTGCTCCGTCCCACCCTTGAATATCCCTGGATCCACCGGGGCTGGACCCCGGCAAGATCTCCCAGGCAAGAATACTGGAGTGCGGTGCCCTCCTCCAGGGGAATCTTTCCAACCCAGGGATTGAACTCGTGTCTCCTCTATCCCCTGCACTGGGAGCCTTATTCTTTACCGCTGAGACGCCGAGTAAGCTCCCCATGTGGTTTAGAATGGTGCAAGTTGAAAAGGAGACATTCTTATATAGTATTTACCAAGTAATGCTCTGTCAAAACACAAACAACATACTTGTGGAAAATAAACAGATTTTACCAAACAAACTAAAGACTTGACAAGCATCTTCTGGCTGTTGCTGACCTTGTGAACACCTGGCTTCCTAGTGGATACTTGGATTCTAATGGGCATCCCTGCACTCAATCTGTTGTCATACACTGCTCTGTTTTGAGGCTCAGAATAAAATGCAATCCTGCACAGGTGTGTAGTTGGAAAAGCTTTTTCTCCTCAGAGTACTGTGGACATTTCTCTCTGATGCAATTAAACGTCTAAATTGTCATATACCCAAATTCCAAAAATGGGTCGTTTCTTACAGACGGCTTGAAATCTGGAATCTGTAGGATTAATGATCTTTTCATATCCTGTTTCATTCTAAACCATGGCTCTGTCTTGCATTTTGAATGGATCTTTTAGCAGAAATGGATTTTTTTTTAACAGAATGCATGATTCATTTACAAAATACTGCTTCAGAATGCCATGCAGCAAATCTCAATATATTCACACATTTTATCATGGAGCGTTAAAGATCACATTTATTAAAATCACCAGGAATCTCCTCCAAAGAGTCCGTAAGGATTGAGAAGCTGTCAGACCTTATACTGAGAATAATTGATGTCTGCTGTTATCCTTGGGGTGATCAGCTCACATTGGTCACTTCCAAAAATGTCTTCCACACTTCCGTGGTGGTCCAGTGGTTAAGAATCGCCCTTGCAAAAAAAAAACAAAAAAAAAAAGGATCACCCTTGCACAGCAAAGGGTCACAGGTTTGATCCCTGGTCTGGCAAGATCCCACATGAGACTAAGCCCGTGAGCCACACACCTCCTGAAGCCCACGGGCCCTAGAGTTCCTCAACAAGAGAAGCCATTCCGATAAGAAGTCTGCACATCACGACTTGAGTAGCCCCCGCTCCTCAAAACTTCAGAAAGGCTATGCATAGCAAAAAAAGACCCAGCAGAGCCAAAAACAAGCAAACAAACAAAGAAAAAATATATCTTCTAAATCCTGAAGTCTCTCTAGCAGTTAAGAGAAAATGGTATTTCATGGGAAAAAAGAAAAAAGGTGTCCAGCTTTTGTCTAGTTTAGCACACAACTCAAATAACAGGACAAGAGCCTCCTTTCACAAAAGAATAAATAAATAAATAAACATGATTTCCTGCTATCAGGACCTGACACATTTCCCCTTCTGTCATACAGAAGGTGGAGAAAACGTATACCCCAGGACAGAGGATTAAATTCGTTTCTTACTCCATCGAGGACATGCTTAAGGCAAACAGTGTTGAAAGCTGCCTACAGAGGCAGAAAGACTAAAACAGTAACTAACACGGTCTTAATATCACTCAACTGATTTATGCTAAAGTACCCACAACTTTCGGCACTGTCATTAAAAATAAAAAAATCAACCCAGTGAAAATAGGTAAGTATTACCTTCATGTTCTGCCGGGGTCCAGCCCCGGTGGATCCAGGGTGATTCGAAGGGGGGATGGCGTCGGTAAGGAAAAACTTATTTATTTAGAAATATAAGAATAGATTAGGAAGAAATAGTCAGTTCAGTCGCGCAGTCGTGTCCGACTCTTTGCGACCCCATGAATCACAGTACGCCAGGCCTCCCTGTCCATCACAATACTTTCTAAGAAAGTACGTTAGAAAAGTCCATAAACAATGTTTATAGGCCCCCATGATCCTCAACTCCTGCTATTCACGCTCTTCCATGATCCTTTCCCTTTAAGTAAGGTGGGATCTATGACTTGTTTTTAACCAACAGGACCTGTCAAAGGTGACAGGATGTATGTGGCAATATGTATGTGATTACGTTGCATAAGATTATCACACCTGTTTTCTGGACTCTCTCCCCGCCTTGCTGGTATTAAGTCCTCACACAGGAAGGAACTGCAGGTGGCCTCTAGGAGCTGAGGGCAGCCTCTTGCTGACTGCTGGTAAGAAACTGAAACCTCCAGTCCTACAACCACCAGGAACTAAATTTGGTCAATAACCTGAGTGAACCTAGAAACAGATGGAAGTCTCAGATGAGACTGCAACCTCAGTCTATACCTTGTGCAGTCTCAGTCTAAATCTTGACTGCAGCCCAGTAAGACCCTGAGTAGAAGATCCAGCTAAGCTTTGCATGGAATCCTGACCCATGAAAACTGTAAGATAATAAATGGGTATGGTTTTAAGCCACTTGCATCAGTGGTAGTATTGTTATGCAGAAACAGTTAACTAATACATAAGGTTTATACCTAAAATGAATATCTGGCTCAAGAGAGATGAAAAACTTCAAAAAAGAAAAATTTGACACCAAAATCACAAATCACATCAAAGAGATGAGAAAAAGGACATTTAAAGAAAACAATGGGTGGGGGTGTTAGCCCCTATGGAAGATGGTATGGAGATTCCTTTAAAAACTAGGAATAAAACCATCATATGATCCAGCAATCCCATTCCTAGGCATATGTCCTGAGTAAACTAAAACTGAAAAAGACACATATATACCATTGTTCATTGCAGCACTATTTACAATAGCTAGAACATGGAAGCAACTTAGATAGCCATTGACAGATGAGTGGATAAAGAAGTGGTGGTACATATACACAATGGAATATTACTCAGCCATAAACAGGAACACATTTGAGTCAGTTCTAATGGGTGGATGAACCTACAGAGTGAAGTAAGTCAGGAAGAGAAAGATAAATATCATATACTAACACATATACCTATGGAATCTAGAAAGATGGTCTTGAAGCATTTATTTGCAAGGCAGTAATGGAGAAACAGACATAGAGAACAGACATATGGACACAGGGAGAGGGGAGGAGAGGGTGAGATGTATGGAGAAAGTAACATGGAAACTTATATTATCGTATGTAAAATAGATAGCCAATGGGAATTTGCTGTATGTCTCATGGAACTCAAACAAGGGGCTCTGTGTCAACCTAGAGGGGTTGGAAGGGGAAGGAGATGGGAGGGTGGTTCAAGAGGGAGGGGACATATGTACATCTATGGCTGATTCATGTTGAGGTTTGACAGAAAACAACAAAATTCTGTAAAACAATTATCCTTAATAAATTTAAAAAAACAACAATGGAGGTGTTATAAGGAATCCTCTTTGGAGCTCATGTTTAAATAGGCAAAAATGGCATAATATAGGATTTGGTATGTAACAATACCTATTGAGTGTCTACTATGTGCCAGACTCTGGGATAGAGTGGTGAACAAGACAGGTAAGCCTGACTGCAGGGAACTTATATCCTAGTGACAGAATACAGAGTGTGGACGTCTCAAACCCATAGTATGCTCAAGTTCATAATCAGATCAAAGCTCCCCAAAAGCATTTTGTTTCGGGAAAGAACATTTAGGAAAAGAAGATGAATGAGGAAGGGAGAAGCACAGCTCGGGGTTGATGGCACACAGATGGCAGAGGGAAGGCAGAACTACTCACTCTATTTTGGTAATTCTTGCGCCATTTTGTTTCAATATCTTCCACCACTAAGGAAAATTTCCAACTAGCAACAGTGGGACAAATTTAAGCAGTTTAATATGAGTTTAAAGTCTCAAAACAACTAAGGATCATGTTTCCCTCTTCCTTTTTACTAACAATGAAATAGGGACCCAGAGATGTTAACATTCTTAGTGATAAAATCCTTGTCAACAGAGATGGTTGAGTTTGACTTTAAAAAATCACCTGAGTCCTTAACAGAGGATAACAGGCAAATTATAAAAAGAGAAAAACTAAACAACACATGATAACTCAAGAAGAAAATAGCATCAATGTGGACAGAAACAGAAATGCACAGCCAAGCAGGGTTTGAGGCCACAGGCATGATGGATTCTGATTCATTGTTCTGTATGTGTCAGGCAGAAGGAAGGGCTGAAACTGACTCCTGCAGAGGAAAAGAATTCAGAGTGCTTCATGTAAGACCAGGAAGAGTGTCAGTGCTTGAAGCCAGGGGCTCAGTGGTGCTCTCCTGCTTGTGTAGGGGTGCTGGAAAACAAGCAGTTGTCTACCTGCTGACTAAGGCTATTAGCTTAATGGAAAATGAGACCAGAAGGGAAAATTTCAAAATACATGAAGAAATTCAGTATTAAAACATCAGACATAGTGTTCAGAAAACAGAACACCTACATGCAAAAGAATCAAACCAGACTACTTTCTCACACCATATATGAAAATAAACTCCAAGCAGATTTAAAATTTAAATGCAAGATCTGAAAGTATAAAACTTCTAGAATAAAACACAGGCTGTATGTTCTTTGACCTCAGCAATATTCTTTTTGTACTGTCTCCTCAGGCAAGGGAAACAAAAGCAAAAATAAACTAAAAAGCTTTTGCACAGTGAAGGAAGCTATCGACAAAATGAAAAGGCAGCCCACTGACTGGGAGAGAATATTTGCAAATGGGGTTAGTATACAAAATATACAAAGAACTCATATAACTCAATGTCAAAAACTATCTGATTAAAACATTGACAGAGGACCTAAATAGACATTTTCCCAAAGAAGACATATAGATAGTAAATAGCCCCATGGAAAGGTGTTCAACATCATGAATCATCAGGAAAATGAAAATCAAAATCACAATGCAATCTCCTCACACCTGTCATAATGGCTATTATCAATAAGACAAGAAATAACAAGTGTTGGGGAGGATATGGGGAAAAGGGAACCCTTGAGCCCTGGTGTCCACTTCTGGTAATTTTTCAAAGAAAACAAAAACACTAGTTAGAAAAGATATATGCACCAGCACATTCATTACAGCATTATTTACAATAGCCAAGATATGAAAGCAACCTGAATATCTCTCGATAGATGAATAAAATGGATAATTTTATAATATATAATGGAATATTACTCAGCCATAAAAAGGAGTGACATCTCGTGATCTGTGAAAATAGAGGGGTGTGCTGCGATTCATGAGGTCACACTCAGTCGGACATGACTGAGCGACTGAACTGAACTCAAGAGGGTACTTGCTAAGTGAAATAAGTCAGAGAAAGAAAATATAGCATGGTATCACTTGTATGTGGAATCCAAAAAATAAAACAAATGAACAAACAAAATAGACACAGGCTCACAGAAACAGAGAACAAAATGTTGGTTGTCAGAGGGGAAGAGGGTAGGAGGATGAGTGAAAGAGATGAGGGAGATTAGGAGGTACAAGCTTCCAATCATAAAATAAATAAGGCATGGGACTTCCCTGGTGGTCCAGTGGTTAAGACTCCATGCTTCTAGTGCAGGGGGTATAGGTTTGATCCCTGATTGAGAAGCTAAGATCCCACAAGTGGTGTGGCCAATAAATAAATTAATTAAAAAATAAACAATCACAGGGATATAATATACAGCACTGAGAATATAGTCAATATATTATAATAATTTTGCATGGTGACAGATGTTAACTAGACTTATCATGGTGATCATTTTGTAATGTATAAAAATACTGAGTCACTATGTTGTACACTTAAAACTAAGCCAAGTATAAATTAATTATACTTCTATTAAAATTGTATTAAATTAAAATATACAGACTTTTTAGTAAATTAGATATTACTGCACATCATATGCTAGCTTAGAAGCATCACTTCTAGTAAAAATGTATGGAAGGGGAAGAAATGACATCAGTCAACAAAACTTAACAGTTGGAACAGAATTCATTCCAATCTGAGAAGTAAGTCTTTAAAATAAGTATGTGCTAAATGTATTCAAAGGAGTGAATTGGAGACATCCCTGATGGTCCAGGTTAGGACTCTGAGCTTCCACTGCAGGGGTACAGGTTCAATTCCTGGTTGGGAAACTAAGATCCTGCATGCCGTGTAGCATGGCCAAAAAAGAAAAAAAGAAACACAAGCCAAAGAGGTAAATTAAGGTATGATTTCCATGAAAATAAAATTAATTACAAACCAAAAGAAAAAGGGAAATAAAACAAAATCAGGTGAAAACTAACCAATTAAAGATTCTAGAAATGAAAGTACTGAGTGAGATTAAAAAAGGTAGTAGTTAGGATAAACCATAGAACAGACAAGAGAGAACAGGTAAATTATTGTTCTTATACACAGCTGGTGGTATTTACATATGGTAATGAAAAAGAGTGAAATAATAGCGGTGAATCTCACGAAGCGAATGTTGAGTGAAAGAGACCAAAGTTTGCATACTGTATTACTCAGTCTCACTCTTTTGTATTATTAACATATAAACTATTAAAAACATGCAAAACTAACTCTGGTGTTCAAGGTTGCACATTTAAGTGTTAGAACTATAAAGAAAATAAGAAAGTGGTTATAATAAAAGTCAAGGCAGTGGTTAGGGGAAAGGAAAGAAGCTCTGATTGGGAGTGGCACATAGTGGGTTCCTGGCAGTTCTCTGTTTTTAACCCAGGTGAGGTTACATGGGTCTTCATCTTTAATATTTCTTTTTTCTGGCTGCGCAGCATGTGAAAACTTAGTTCCCTGACCAGGGATCAAACCCAGGCCCCTTGCAGTTAAAATGTGGAGTCTTAATCACTGGACTGCCAGGGAAGTCCCACATGGGTCTTCTTTAATAATAATGTGTTAAGCTGTACATTGATGGTTTATGCATTTTTCTCTACATGTTTTACATTTCACAATTAAAATGTTTTTGTTTTGTTTGTTTTAAAGAGAAAATCTTGAAATGTAGATACTGAGAAACTCACCAGGGATACAGCACAGAGAAACAAAGAGATTAAAAACATATAAAATGGCAGTTAAGAGACATGGAGGGTGGTTGGAAAGTTCCAATATCTAGAGAATAGCAATTCCAGAAGAGGATGGAGGCAATGGTAGAGAAGCAATATTTGAAGAGATAATTGCTAAGAATGTTTCAGAACTGAAGACAGACTTGTATTCAAGTACCTAACAGAATAAGTAAAAATAAATCTAAACTAAGGCATATCATAGTAAAACTATGGAATGTCAATGATAAGGATATAAACTTTAAAAACTTTTATATCAGGGCAGCCAAGGTCTGATTGGCAGCAAAAAATAGCCAGAAGGGATGTAGCTACAAAAACTGAGATTTTTATATCCACTCCAGAGAGAGGGCACAATAAAGAGAAACCTATAAAGAATAGGCTTACTACCCCAGATTCTATGAACTTTCAAAGGTTGTCCCTCAGCAAGAAAACCCTGGGGGTGGGGAATGGGGACATAAAAGGTCTGGGACCAAAGAAATGATACTGGATACAGAAACTGATAAATATATCAATTAATATCATTTATGATTGACTGAAAATAGTATCAATTACTGTATGTTTAAGAAAAGGGGGAAATGAAAATTGTAAATTCCATAACATGACTGCTGGTGGAGGTGGTAGGTATAAAGCATTCAAGGTCCTCATCATGGTTGGATGGTTATTAAAAATATTAAACACTTATAAACACTCTTGGAAAAATATATAATTATTTTGAAAGTACTACTAAAAAACCCCCAAACAATTAGAAATGCCTTATGTTGCTTCCTAGTCAGCAGAGGCATAATGAAAGAAGACTAAAATCTAAGAGGGGTAGGCATAGTTTCTGTTTTCAAAGAGGGTACTTTTAAATTTATTTATTTATTTATTTATTTTGGCCTCACCAGGTGGCTTGTGGGATCTTTGTTCCCTGACCAGGGATTAAAACTCTTACCCTGGCAGTGAAAGCATGGAGTCCCAACCACTGGACAACCAGGGAATTTCCCAAAGCGAGTACTTTTGAAAGTAAAGAAAGTTACTTTTGACACCTCAGATTGCATAGCCTAGCCAAAATCGTCAAATTACAGAAATGAGTATTAAATACCTGCTTTATAAGCACTTCCCCAAAAATGAAGCAGGGCGACTAGGTGGAATTTGCATGAATTCACTGAGAAAAAGTTATACCAACCTAGCTTGATTCTCTGCATTCTTTTTTGATTTTTAAAAAAATTTTCCAAAATTTTTGTGAAAAGAATTAGAAAACATGGAAAAGAAATTCTATCTGTTGTTAACAAATTAGTGTGTGTGTGTTACGGCTGAGTTGCTAGGTTAGCAGAAGGGTGTGACATACGGGGGGTGCAGTGAGAAGAACACTGGACTGGGGAGACTGAAGCCCTGAATATTCAGATATATAAGGAAGGAGATGGTCCAATGGGGCAGCCTAGCCATCTAGACTCTGATGTCCAATAATGTGGATTGGCATCAAACTACCTTGGCCAAATGACTCCAGTTTCACTTGCCTTCTTCACGCATGAAACAAGGGGATAGCAGGGTGTCTAGCAGGGTGTAGCGAAGCCTGTTGTCATCTAATCCACTGCTTCCCTCAGCTTTAAAATTCTATGAAACTAAAAAAAATTACATGAATCAAAACAAAATCATATGGTAATATATATGCTGGTGCTCTGTGACAATACGGAGGGATACAGTGGGGAGGGAGGTGGGTTCAGGATGGAGGAGACGCATGTATACCTATGGCTGATTCATAGTGATGTATGGCAAAACCCATCACAGTATTGTAAAGTCATTATCCTCCAATTAAAGTAAATAAATTTTAAAAAATCATAAAGCTAATGTGTTAAGTCTCCAGATATGACAAAACTGGAAGAGTAAGGGTGAAGAATGAAAAAGCATTCAGACTTGTGTCAGAATTGGCTGAAATCACTATCATGAAATTTAATAGGAAGAAACAAAGACCTCAATTTAGATGAACAAGAGATCGTCTCTGCAAATATTAATACAGAATGGCATAGACGTGGCTTGATAATTCATTCAAAAAGAGCTAGATATTTTAATATATGCTCTTGGAGCCAATGACATGTGGGATGATTAGACTAAATTAATGAATTCTCAGGCTAGAGTAGCAGAAACAGTGTTTATGGTTATGGAGGCACAAATCCCACAGTGGGCATATTTCATTATTTTTTAAACATTTATTTGTTTGGCTGCACAGGGTCTTAGCTGCAGCATGTGGGATCTAGTTCCCTGACCAGAGATTAAACCTGGGCCCCCGGCATTGGAGCTTGGAGTCTTAACCACTGGACAACCAGGGAAGTCCCAGGAATACTTCATTTTACTGTGCTTCCCAGATACTAGGTTTGTTTGTTTTTTTCCCCCACAAATTGAAGGTTTGTGGCAACCCTGCACAGAGCAAGTCTACTGGTACCATTTTTCTAACATTTGCTCACTTTGTATCTCTGTCACATTTTGGTAATTCTAGAAATATTTCAAATTTTATTATTATATTTGTTAAGGTGATCTGTGATTAGTGATTTTTGGTGTTACTACTGTAATTGCTCTGGGTGCCACAAATTGTTCCTATATAAGACGGCAAACTTAACAATACATGTATATGTTCTAACAGCTCCACCGACTGGTCATTCCCCATTTCTCTACTTCTCCTCAGACCTACCTATTCCCCGAGATGGAACAATATTGAAATTAGGTGAATTAATAACCCTACCAATTGACCTCTAAATGCTCAAGTAAAAGGAAGAGTCCCATGTCTCACTTTAAACCAAACACTCAATAGAAATAATTAAACTAATGAGGAAATAATATCTAAAGCTGAGATAGGCTGAAAGCTAGGCCTCTGGCACCAAATGGTTAGCCAAGTTGTGAATGCAAAGGAAAACTTGAAGTAAATTAAAAGTGCTATGCCAGTGAACACATGAATGATAAAGAAGTGAAATAACTTTACTGCTGATATGGAGCAAGTCTGAGTGATCTGGATAGGAGATCAAACGAACCACGACATTCCCCTAAGCCAGAGCAAGGCCCTAACTCTCTTTAATTCTATGAAGGCTGGAAGAGGAGAGGAAGCTTCAGAAAAAAAGTCTGGAGTAGCAGAGGTTGGTTCATGTAGTTTAAGGAAAGAAATTGTCTCTGTAACATAAAAGTGCAAGGCGAAACAGCAAGTGGTGATGTAGAAGCCACAGCAAGTTATTCAGAAGATCTAGCTAAGGCCATTAATGAAGGTGGCTACTAAACAACACATTTTCAAAGTAGATGAAATAGCCTTATATTGGAAGGAAAGACATCTGAGACTTTCACAGTTGGAGAGAAGAAGTCAATGTCTAACTTCAAAGCTTCAGAGAACAGGCTATCTCTCTTAGGGGCTAATGCAGCTGGTGACCTTAAGTTGAAGCCAATGTTCATTTACCACTCTGAACATCCTAGGGTCCTTAAGAATTACAGTAAATCTACGCTGTCTGTGCTCTATAAATGAAACAAGAAAGCTTAGATGACAGCACATCTGTTCGCAACATGAAGTGCTGAATATTTTAAACCAACTGTGGAAACAATGCTCAGAAGAGGATTCCCTTCAAAATATGAAGAAAACTGACAATGTATCTGGTAACACAAGAGCTCTGATGGAGATCTACAATGAGATTCATGTTGTTTTCCTGCCTACTAATGCAACATATGGGCTTCCCTGATGGCTCATGGATAAACAATCTGCCTGCCAATGCAAGAGGTGTGTGTTCGGTCCCTGGGTTGGGAAGAGTCCCTGGAGAAGGAAATGGCAACCCACTCCAGTATTCTTGCCTGGAGAATCTCATGGAGAGAGGAGTCTGGTGGGATACAATCCATGGGGTCACGAAGAGTTGGACACGACTAAGTAACTAAACAACAACAATGCATATACATTCTGCAGCCCATGAATCAAGGAGTAATTCTGAATTTCAACTCTCACTGTTTTAAGAAAGACAACCTGTATGGCTATAGTTGCCATAGACAGTGATTTCTCTGATGAATCTATCCTGGGCAAACTATAATGAAAATCTACTAGAAAGGATTTACCATTCTAGATACCAAAAG
The DNA here is from genome assembly GCA_006408695.1 of Aepyceros melampus. Lineage (NCBI taxonomy): Eukaryota > Metazoa > Chordata > Mammalia > Artiodactyla > Bovidae > Aepyceros > Aepyceros melampus. The sequence continues at coordinate 1,253,091 of SJXQ01004947.1, read as the reverse complement.
AACATTTGTAATTCATGTGAAGAGGTCAAAATTACATTAACCAGACAACCAGAGTTTAGAAGAAGTTCACTCCATCCCTGATGGATGACTGAGAAGTTCAACACTATTTCTAGGAAGTAACTAAAATTAATGAGAACTAGAATTGGAAATGGAGGTTTTTTGTGACTGAACTGTTGCAATGTCATGATAAAACTATAGCGACTGAGAAGTTGCTTTTCATTCTTACAGATAACATTGTGATTTTCATTAGCTTTGAATGTCTGCTTCCCTGGTGGCTCAGACAGTAAAGTGTTTGCCTGCAATGTGGGAGACCCAGGTTTGATTCCTGGATCAGGAAGATCCCCTGGAGAAGGAAATGGCAATCCACTCCAGCACTCTTGCCTGGAAAATCCCATGGACGGAGGATCCTGATAGGCTACAGTCCATGGGGTCACAAAGAGTCAGACACGACTGAGCGATTTCACTTTCACTTTGAATGTCTGTCATATTATCTATACTGATTGAAATGTACTTACTTCTAATGCATAATATACGGGTTTATCTCTGCCGAGTTTGTAAGCCACTGTGGTCAGAAGGCCATGTTCAGAAAATACACACTGTAGGAAAGAGAAAAAGAGTTTATAGCCAGGAAAACAAAAAGACAGCATAAGATTTTTAAAGCAAAAATGATCTAGTTATAATTCAACAAACATGACAATTTAGAAAATATATCTTAAAAATCAAAATTACCAGTATTAAGAACAATACACTTGGGAGACTGGGAGATATATATATATACACACACACTATATATAAAACAGATAACTAATAAGGATAATTAATAGCATAGGAAACTCTACTCAACACTCTGGGTTGGGAAGATCTACATGGATGACCTACATGGAAAAAGATCTTTAAAAAGTGGACATTCTTTGCTGTACACCTGAAACTACCACAACATTATAAATCAACTATTAACTCCAATAAAAATTATTTTTAAAAGAACAATACACTCAAATAGTACAAAAAGTTTATCCCTTGTTGGAAATTGGACTTGAATTAAGAATCTGACAAGCTCCTAGTGAGAATTCTACTAACACAATTAAAAACACACATATAAAAGTTAAAGAACCTAAAATGGTTCTCACAAGAATGCTTCAAATGTAGTGATACTCATCATTTTTATTGAGCTCTAAATTAAAAATTTAAAAAGCTGCTGACTCAAAAGTTACTTAATAGGAAATTATGTTGAAGTATTATTTATATGAAGTTAAAGAAGACTTCCATGAATCTTTTAATTTGAAAAACACCAACCTTACGGCCTGTATTACATAGTAAGAAGCAGCCTGTTCCATACCTACAGTTAGGGGAAGAATGAACAGTAGGACAATTTTATTAAAAGTAAATGCTGAAATGTTAATAATACAACATTGACATTTAACATAGAACAATAAAAGGAATGAAATTTTTAGAAAAGTTTCAAAAGTTAACAAATATCACATACACTCTTGGAATAACGTTTTAAAGAACAGTCTAGGGACTTCCCTGGTGGCCCAGTGGTAAAGAATTCTCCTGCCAATGCAGAGAACACTGGTTTGATCCTTGATCTGGGAAGACCCCACATGCCACAGGGCAACTAAGCCCATGTGCTATAACTACTGAGCCCACACGCCTCAAAGCCCGTGCTCCGCAACAAAAGAAGCCACCACAATGAGAAGCCCAAGCACCACTAGAAAGTAGCCCCCATTTGCCACAACTAGAGAAAGCCTGCACAGCAACCAGGACCCAGCAAGGCCAAAAATTAACAAATATTTTAAAAATATGTGTTTCCTTAAAAAAAACAGTCTAGAAGAAAATGTACTTAGTGGAATCCTAATGGAAAAACTCAACATTCAAAACACTAAGATCATGGCATCCAGTCCCATCACTTCATAGCAAATAGATGGGTAAAAAATGGAAACAGTGACAAACTTTATTTTCTTAGGATCCAAAATCACTGCAAATGGTGACTGCAGCCATGAAATTACAAGATGCTTGCTCCTTGGAAGAAAAGCTATGACAAATCTAGACAGTGTATTGAAAGGCAGAGATATCACTTTGCCTACAAAGTCCATATGGTCAAAGCTGTGGTTTTTCCAGTAGTCATGTAGGGATGTGAGAGTTGGACCATAAAGAAGGCTGAGCGCCAAAGAATTGATGCTTTCAAACTGTGGTGCTGGAGAAGACTCTTGAGAGTCCCTTGGATAGCAAGGAGACCAAACCAGTTAATCCTAAAGGAAATCAACTCTGAATATTCATTGGAAGGACCAATGCTAAAGCTGAAGCTCCAATACTTTGGCCATCTGATGCAAAGAGCCGACTCATTGGAAAAGACCCTGATGCTGGGAAAGATTGAAGGCAGGAGAAGGGGGCAGCAGAGGATGAGATGGTTGAATGGCATCACCGACTCAATGGACATGAGTTTGAACAAGCTCCAGGAGTTGGTGATGGAAAGGGAAGCCTGGCGTGCTGCAGTCCATGGGGTCGCAAAGAGTCGACACGACTGAGTGACTGAACAACAATGAAAAAATGCAAGTATAGTATCTGGAGTTTAGTCGTAACCCAGGTTCATGTTTATATTAATAAAATAGCACTGAGTTACAATAAATCCTAAATTCTCTCACAGTTACATCTCTACTAATCCACATGGAGTGAAACATCATGGCTAATAGCCATTCAGCAATGGGGCAGGCTGGCCTAGCTCCATCATTAGGCAGCCGTAAACCTCTGGCATGGAGAGGGTGTAGGCCCAGCGTGGGGGAAAAGTGCAGCCGGACTTTGGCACAGGAGTAGCTAGGAGGGAAAAGCTATTGCTGGTCTATCTTCTCCCTTCCCTACGTAGGATAGGGTGTTCTAACAGTGCTCAGAGAGTCAGAGCCAGCACGTAGCACAGCTGCCAGGGAAGAACTGAATTTACTTTGTGGCGGCCTTATCAGCAAAAGCTTTGGACTCTGCAACAAATCTGGCACTTGGACATGCATGAGTGGTTCTGAATTGTGCCCAGCAGATAAGTGGTTCAAGCTGATATCAGCAAGGGTCCCATGGCAACACTTTTCAAATGAGTTGGCTGTCATCCCTGGCTGACCACAGCTTCCTAACCTGCCTGGGATTCCCTCCCCACAGGCCTTGCTGCTGTGCTCTGCGACATTCATTAGCCCCGGTGGGAGAAGGGGGAGGGCTCGGCCCAGGGCTGCGCAGACAGATCCCAGCAGATGCTGCTATTAATATTAGTCAATGCTAAGCCAACAGACCCCACTGGCTGTGTTTGTCTTATGCAGCAAACAGAAAGGGGGCAATTTTTTTCTGAAAAACATCTTTCCAGGAACCACTGATGTGAAGAAGAATTCACCCAAGACCATCCATCTTGATTCAAGCATGATTTTGGGCGGCTTGATGACCAGCCAGCACATTCAGGGAGCATGGCATCCATCAGTATCTACCTCAGTTTTCAGACACCAGTCAAATAACACTAGGTTCAGGTAATAATACATTTATGAAGTCAAAACATATAAATCTCTATACCTTTTTACTTCTGTGACGCTGAAAAAGCTACATATTTTAAGTCAATCTCCATGAACAAATATTCATAAAAGTGGAAGTTAATTATCTGTTCCACACTTTATAAAGGAGAAATCTGTATTGATTTAGTCCCCATATAAACACTATGTATAGTGTAGTAGTGTACAAGTCCTAAATTGCAAAATTGACACAGAGGCTCAAGGTACTTCATAGAAGTAAATTATTAAGTTCATGTACACTTAATAAGTAATTAATGAGCATTATCAACACATGAAGAGACTTCTTTGCTACATTTAGGGCACAGCATTTTTTTTGTGTGTGTGTGTGTGGCCGAACAGTATGTGAGATCTTAGTTCCCCAACCAAGGATAGAGTCCATGCAGTAGAAACTCGGAGTCTTAACCACTGGACCACCAGGGAAGTCCCTAGGCTACTGCTTTCAAAGCCATATATAGGCAATTATTTTCCTCTTAAATTTTATTTTTTTCTTCCCAGTCATCAAAAATATATGGGTTTTTCAGCATTTATATGGTCTACCAATCCTTTCTCAAGATTCTACTGTGTTCAGACAGTAGGGGTGATGGGGTGGGAGTGTGGAGTGGTCCTAGTTGAATCTGTGGAAGAGGCAGGAGGTCTCTGCTACTACACTTAGAGCCTCTGGGAGAGAAGAGGCACTTAAAAGACAAGCTTAAATTAAAAACACAAACGAACAAAATTCCCCAAAGTTGGAAAGATCCTATTAATCTAACAAACTGTCTACTTCACTCCTCCTTCCTGGATGGCTGCCTTTTTGCATAGAACCTTCTGTCCTGCTGTCTCTGTCTTCTACTTACCTGCATCTCTTCTGACCATTTGTAACCTGGCTTCCATCTTGAGCATTCTATTAAAGCTTCATTCTTGGAGGTCACCACCGAAGACCTGATTTCTATGTCCTTTTTGTTCTATTTTGCACTGCTGACCAGGCTCCTCTCTTAAAGAGAGACCCTGGTAGAGTCTTAAATAGAGACCCTGAATCTCCACATTAATGACTCATACATTCTATTTGTCTGAATTCTCCATCCAGTCATCGCTTCCTTCTTCTAAATATCTCCTCTACCTAAAATACTTTTTCTTGGTAATTTCATCAATTCTTATTGCTTCAAAAATCACCTCTAAATATGGGAAACTCAAAATCTATACGTCTATACTACATTCATTCCCCATGACCATGTATGTATAATGTATAGCCTACCAGTATCACCAACGTATCCCAAACACAAAGTCTTCTACTTGAACCCATTCCATACTTTGGCTACATCTAACCACTGGGACTAGGTGACTAGACTCCATAACTGCTTCTTGTCTCATATTTCTCTGCAGTGCCACGGACATCCACCCATACCTCCCTCTCAGTCCTCCTCATCCTTCTTAGTCCTTGTCGCTCTTACTGAGATGCTGTAGCCGCCTTCATGTCCTCTCTGCCTCTAGTTTTTCCTCACTTTATTTATTTTTGGCTATGCTGGGTCTTCACTGCTGAGCGGGCTTTATCTAGTTGTGGCAAGTGGGGGCTACTCTCTAGTTACAGTGCTGCTAAGTCGCTTCAGTTGTGTCTGACTCTGTGCGACCCCGTAGACGGCAGCCACCAGGCTCCCCGGTCCCTGGGATTCTCCAGGCAAGAACACTGGAGTGGGTTGCCATTTCCTTCTCCAAGTGCTAGGGCTTCTCATTGTGGTGGCTTCTCTTGTTGCAGAGCACAGGCTCTAGGTGCGGGAGCTTCAGTAGTTGCAGTATGTGGGCTCAGTAGTTGTGGCTCCTCGGCTCTAGAGCACAAGCTCAGTAGTTGTGGCACAGGGGCTTAGTTGCTATGCGGCATGTGGGATCTTCTGGGATCAAGAATCGAACCATGACTTCTGCATTGGCAGGCAGATTCTTTACCATAGAGCCACCAGGGAAGCCCTCTCCTCACTTTAACCCAGGACTGCCATATCATTAATGAACAGCTCCAGTCATCTCTGAACAGCAGCCCCCAAACCTTCAGGAAGTATTCCATTGCCTTCCAGAAAAAAAAAAAAAAAAAAACTCCTTACTCTGGAATTTAGGGTGTCACACCACCTTAGCCTTATTTCCCCCAAATCACTGCCCTACCCAACTGTTCTCTACATTCTCTAAATAAAGTTTTCCATTTTCTTATTTGCATCTTAGTTCAGTGTTCCATGTATTCACCGATACTGCTCAGTCTTCAAAACGTCTCACTACTAACAATCTTTGTGATTTTTCTTCCCTCCCTTTGAAACCCAACAGCAGTACTTCCAAGTTTCTTATGGCACATAAGTTCTGATCTATACTATGATGAACCGTATATCTGTGATCTTTTCCTTCAGGAAGAGAAACATGAGCCAAAGATCTTACAATTCTTCCCCTCTTTCAACCTGCAAGGGCTGCTGAGGTACTCAGCCTGCCCTCCCTAACTTAAATCCTGCATTTCTGGAATTGGCTGATAATGCTTAAGAGGAAGGGGAGCATAAACAGAAACAAAATCAACTTTGTGCAACTTTACTGGGCGCCTCCCATGTTCTCTACAGTGTCAGGTACTTGCCAAAGAGAGATAGCATCTGCTTTACTAGCATTAGAGTGCCAGGCAGAGGAGGAAAGAAGAGGGCAGGAGGATAGCCTACTTTTCTACCTATCATTTCTCTGACTCCTGACTTAGCTACCTGGAATCCAGAATTCAAAGAATATGTTTCTAGACCCACAGGATACCATGACCTGAGAAGAATTTTCCTTTCTCTCCTCTCAGAAAAACTGTCACCCAAATGTCACACTTTTGCATGAGGACTTCTGACCCTACTAGAGTATAGGAACACTACATCTAAAATATAGAGACATTCCGTTACTGACAAAAAGGAGAAGGTAAGCACTGAAGTTGAGAATTAGAAAATGCTCAACAGGACTTCCCTGGCAGTCTGGAGGTTAAGATTCCACACTGCCACTGCAGAGGGTGTGGGTTTGACCCCTGGTGGGGGAACTAAGATCCCACATACTGTGGGGTGTGGCCAAAAAAAGAATCCTCAAGATAAAAACAATTAAAGGTAGACAGCCTGCTGCCAGGGCTATGGAAATCTTTTCCACACAGGGGACAGTAAAGTATAAAGGTCAAGTGCCCTAAATTGAATCAACTGGATTCTGATGCAAAGACTGCTTTCCTCACTTATTAGCTTAACTTCTCTGAGTATCTATTTTTCTCATCCTAAAGTGGGAGTCATCTTATCACTCTTAAATATGGGGCTTGTCATAGACTACACGTGCGACTATTAAGAAGATGAGATGAGAATAAAAATGAACAAAATCTCTACTTCTGTCATTCCTTCTGCTTTGTGTTGAAGCAGAAACTTCAAATGACAGGGAGAAAGCATAGTGCCAGAGAAATAACTTTGAAAAATCCCACAAAAATATGACTTTGAAATTAGTGAGAAAGTCTTGTATAGGAACAATATGTTGAAAATTAGAGTTTCATCATGGCTTTCTTCCCCCTGCTCAGCCTCCTTCCAACAACCTTTGCAAAGGGCAAAAATACTTTATTTTTTATTATTTAAAAGTTTTTTAAAAATCGTATTCATTTTGGATGCCTGCCTGGAAAAATCCCATGGACGGAGAAGCCTGATAGGCTACAGTCCATGGGGTTGAAAGAGTCGGACACGACTGAGTGACTTCACTTTCACTTTCACTTATGGCATGTGGGATTGTCACGTTCCCTGACTAGGGATCGAACCCATGCCTCCTACATTGGGCATGTAGAGTGTTAACCACTGGACCACCAGGGAAGTCCGTCCCAAGGCAAAAATACTTTAAACCACCATTTAGTTTCTGTATGGGAAAGGTTTTGAATTTTATAAATTAAGGTTTTCACAAGCTTCATCAGTGTGTTTACATATGCCATGGTTTTATTTATGTGAAGGAGATGAAGAAAAACAAATGGTAAAAAGTGTAAACATATATAACTGTATTGGCACTCTTGAACTATTAATTTTCAGTCTGGAGAAACTTCAAAAGCTTTTCCTCATTCCAAACACCAAAGGGAAAATCAAACAAACAAGACCCTGTTAGTTTGCAGGTCTGTTTCTTAAAACTCACGTGTTTTTGGCTTGTCCATCTTGGAAGCACATTTGTCCCACCAACGCAGCAGACTGGTCTCCCAAACACTGAAAGGATATATGACAATAAAGAATATTAAGATAATATTATCTTTTCTTTTTAGGAGAGCCATAAGATTTAGTTTTCCTTCTTCATTTAAGAAGGAGCGAACTGTCTTATATTCTTTGCAGTACCTCCATTTGGCCACTGCCCTATGTGTTAATGCTCCGAACACGGATAGGAAGGGAAAGTTGGAATTAATTTACTCAACAAAATTCTTAATAGCCCACGCTGCATCCCGTCAAAACAAGAATTAGCCAATCCTTCTGCTCTTACTTATTTTCCATAGTCAAAGAAGGAACAGATTGATTAAGGCAAGCCAGAACATGAAAGGGGGTGGGGTAGGGAGGTGGTAGGGAGATGTTTGGTGATGAAACTTACCCCAGATATTGGCACACCTTCCAAGGCCCCAGCTTTCTAATGAAATTTTAAAAAAGGATTATGAATAATCACAAATTTGGCTCTACTAACATAACTGTAATAGAAATGAACACAAATAGCAACATGCCAGAGCTGTGGGCAGACAAGACAAAGCAAGTGTTTCAACTACATGAGTGGTTCAGAGAGAGAGATACTAGAAATATTTCTTGAAGAGACATGGACATGAAACACTGGACAGGGAGCCAGGAGATGCAGGATCTACTCCTGGTTAGTTAGTTAGTTAGTCACCGAGCAGGCTGCCGAAACTTCTCTATACCTCAATTTATTCATCTACAAAATGGGCCTGAGCTTATATGAATGCCACAGACCATTAGTTCTTTGCTATTATTGCTGTTACTATGAACAGACTAACACATCCTTCATAATGAACACAGAGCTATCAAACCAGCATGGAACATGTTTATTTTGGAAGGCTGAACTTTACCAACTGTTCTTCCTACCCAAACTGCTCTTGATAAATAAGAAACAAGAGAGAGGTTCAGGTATGGGGCATTATTTGTTCATAGCCAACATCATTCTTCAAGTTTTGATAAGCAAGAGTTAATTTGTGTCATGAATAGTGGTTTTGATTTTGAGCCAGTATGGCTAGCACTCTAAGGAAAAAATGAGATTTAAGTGACTGACTGTGAACTTTACCAAATTTAATTTTGAAAAAAATACTTACACTAATACAAACCAACATGTATTGATATCAAGGAATTAGGGGAAAGGAATATGATCCCCAAAGTACCTGTGATGTATTGGATTGGCTTAAAAGTTCATTTGGGTTTTTCTATACCATCTTACAGAAAAACCTGAACAAACATTATGATGAACCTGATATTAGGAAGAGGACCAAACAAAAGCTTTCACCTGACCTTTCAGTCTGCCATTTCTCTGGGAGCTTTGGGTTCCCCCTCTGTGATAGTGAGGGGAAGAAGAGAAGCCACCTCACACAGCTATGGTTAGGAAATAAGAGCATGCATGTGGAAACCATTCACAAAATAGAAATACCCACTAGATAGTGAGGTAATATTTTATTTCTTTTATGCTTTTGGGTTAATCCAAGACCTTTTATTTACTGTATATATTCTTGGACAAGCTGAACCTGGCTTAAAGTGAAAGTGAATCAGGAAACCTAGAGACTGGATACGTAAGTTATTCAGATACTGGAAGAAGTCTTTGCTTACACTATTCAAGTTATTATCAAACTACCAGCAGAATCTACTATGTGCGGTCAGGCACGGAAAGCGCTCTTTTTTCTTTACAGGGAGGGGGTCCCTGGAGGATTCCTGGGAATATTCTCTGGTGAAGCATGCAGAAAAAGTGACAGTGCATTTCCAACTAACTGGTCTGAAAGGTTGGGCAAGATGTCATTTAAGAGATGTAGAGAACATCTAAAAAGTATACCTCATTTCCCTATTATGCTACAGCCCAAAAGTACAGCACAACTGTACTTTGTAATAGGGACCATCAGAATTTCTCATTTCAGAAAACTATCTTAGACTTTTATTTTGAAACATCACTCTTAGTTTTATGGAGGACTTAAAAAGAAACAAATAAGATTATGTTTTAATAATAACTAAAGCTTCATTAGAGCTTATAATAATTTGGAGGGTCATGGAAGAATCTGGATTAATTTGCTGAGTAAATGGATTTCTGCTTATCTAAAACTAAATGGAAATGCACTGTATCTTTTCCAAATGAACGGGTAGCATCATTGGTGGGCAACCTACTCACCGGGCTATGAGAGATTTTCTATAGTCAGCAAGGGGGAGAGAGGGGGACAGAAGGATAATATTTTAAATGCAAGAGAAAACTAGGCCAGTTAAATGTTTTTTCAACCATCCTCTGAAACTGTTTCTCAAGAACAGTTTTTTTTTCCTCTGACCCAAGTCAGTTTATAGGTAGCTATGAAATTATCAAAGCACTTTTAAACTGTAGATAAGCAATGATTATGCTTCCCTTAAAAAATGCCATGCTGCCTTAAAAGGCTTTATTATAAATGAAACACTTAAGACTTCTTGCTTAAGTTTTAACCAGAACACTCGGGTATTCCAGTGTATTAAGTCTATAAGTAGACTAATATTTTTTATGAAATGTCCAAACATTATTTTTTGGTAATTAATCTTAGACTTTCTTAATTTTTACCATACATTCTAGATTTTTGAGCTTAAACACCAGTTCAAATCATCCTAGAGGTTTTCATTCCTGGTGTGTAACCAGAAATACTCAGTGATGCTATGTGTAATTTGTGCTTAGCCTAATTCTTCTGTGGGTTTCAATGAAAGCAACAGTAAAAATGCCCATGATGAAAACCAGTTTAATTAACAATCACAAATCAGAACGGACTCTTTGCTTTTAGCTTCTCTCCTAAAGTTTTGTTCAGGCTGACAAAGAATCTAATATGAGACATGGTCTGGCCATTAAAGGAGATTCAACAGGAAAAAGAATGCCACTAAAATGTGAAGAGACCTTCCTATAAATTAAAAGCAGGCAACACAACTACTAAACAGTTATTTGGATTAAAAGAAGAAACTGGCTCAAATATTCTCTTATCACCTACCACAGTTAGATTATCTCATCAATACTCTAAAATACTCAAAGAAAAGCCAATAAAGTTCATAGTATATAAAGTTTTATATGTAGTTTTATATGAAGTATACATAAAACATAAATTGGCAAGAAGGACTCAAGAATTTGAAGTTATAAAACTATTTAGACAATACTAAATTCTTACTTTACATACTGCCAACATTCATAAAAAATTCACAGATCTTAAAATATAAAACATAACTGACTTTTGAATTCTGAATAGTAAGGTTTTTATTAAGATAAAAATTAAATTAAAAAAATTTCTTTTTCTTTTTACCATTAGGCCATAGATCTCTGAAGAACTCCGGACATTTGGAAGAATTTTCATTGGAATTTCAAAAAATCTGAAAAAAAAAAAAAAAAACAGTAAAATAAGATTGGGTATATAATGCTATTTTAAGTAAACATCTAGAAACATTTATATGAACTTAAAGGCATGCACACAAAAATTAAAAACAGGCATATTTGAGAGTTGAGTTAAATGGGAAGAAATAAATAAGCCAGCAGGGTTCTTGCCTGGAGAATCTCAGGGACGGGGGAGCCTGGTGGGCTGCCGTCTCTGGGGGGCACAGAGTTGGACACGACTGAAGCGACTTAGCAACCGCAGCAGCAGGCCACTCCGGTACTCTTGCCTGGAAAATCCCATGGACAGAGGAGCCTGGTGGGCTCCAGTCCATGGGGTCGCTAAGAGTTGGGCACGACTGAGCAACTTCACTTTCACTTTTCACTTTCATGCATTGGAGAAGGAAATGGCAACCCACTCCAGTGTTCTTGCCTGGAGAATCCCAGGGACAGAGGAGCCTGGTGGGCTGGCGTCTATGGGGTCACACAGAGTCAGACATGACTGAAGCGACTTAGCAGCAGCAGCAGGCTTAGATATTTAACACTCTAACTTTACATAAAGAAATCAATACAAAAGCAAAAGTACACAAAAAACAAAGTACTTTTATAAAGGAACCTAATTTTCTTTGAAGAATCATTGAGACAATTACTTAATTTGGCCTATTTATTATATATGCAGTAATAGTCTCTTACAGGGAGCCCAGTCTTGTGCTCTGTGATGACCCAGAGGGGCGGGATGTAGTAGGGGAGGGAGGCTCGAGAGGGAAGGTGTATATATACATATTTGCATTGTTGTATGGCAGAAACCAACACAACAGGGTAAAGCGATTATCCTCTACTTAGAAAAAAAGAGTATACAACATAGACTTGCATATTGTAAATATCAACAAAGTTTGGTGCTCCACTGACAATCTGAAAATAATTAAGATTTAGGTTATAGACAGGCAACAAATTGGAAAACTATCGTGAGGGCAAAACACAACTCACTCGCAGAGCTCTTTATCCCATTCCAAAGAATGGATGTTGAAAAGCATCGTCCTGCTTGCATTTGTTACATCTGTACAATGGACACCTCCACTGGCTCCTCCTGTCAAGCTCTGGACAGAAGAACATGACATGTTAAATCTGTACTTATTTGCAATTTAATTTCTACTTTGTCAAGAGCCAGAATCTGTTGCAGAGCTCATACAGCAAGAGAATGGAACGTTTCAATTACTTCATCTTCTAGTGTTCTTTGGTGTCCAAAGAAATACAATGTAACAGAACCACATTGACCCACACATGTAATTGGATATTTTCTAGTTGCTACAATTAAAAAGCATAAAGAAGCAGGTGAAATGAATAATACTGTACGTTTTATTTAACTTAATATATTCAAAATATCCTTTCAACGTATGAAATTATTACGATGACATTTTACCTTCTTTTTTTGTATTAACTCTGAAATGCAGTGTATATTTTACAATCATGCACATCTCAATTCAGACCTGTAGCATTTCAAGTGCTCCACGGCCATATGTGGTCAAGTGGCCATCATAGTAGACAGCAGTTCTAGTTGATGGTTAATGAAAACAAAAAAATCAGTTTTGCTTTCATCCTCTTATCTTTGGAAGATGCAGAGTCTTATTAAATTTGATGTGCCTACCTCTTGGGATGTTATTGACCTGTGTTGTTCCTGTTCTTGTTGTATGTGTGCATGTGTGTGTGTGCGTGTGGGCCTGTTTTGAAGTAACAGTTCTCACCGGGCTGCACTGCACTGTTACCCAAGCACATATCCTGAAAGCAGAGCTTTAAACTCTCTAATGTTAATCCCCTTGGACCTGAACTACAAGGACCGCTGCTTTCTTTTATGTAGAAGCAGTGAGAAGTAAGAAAGGCACAGAAGTGCAGCAATGGCATCATGTAGGAACAGGGAAGGAAGGGGACAGCTCAATGTGCTCCCTCGAGTGTCCTGCAGCTCACAGTTCAACATACTGCCTTACTCTGGCTCCAGGCAATGGTGAGAACTATTGTTCGAATTATTTCAACTGTGACTAAAACATATGAAAACTGCTGGCCATGAACACAAAGCATAGCGTGCCCTGGCCAAGACAGGGAGGGCTGGGGAAGGCGCCACTTCCTGATAGAGGGTTTTGTCTGATCTGCTCTGTAGATCTGGCAAGTGACAAGAGGGGCAATGTTACTTTAACATTCCCCTGAATGTTGAAAAAAAAAATAATCCCACACTTACAGAAGTGTTTGCAAATGAAATTATATGTCTGAGATTTCTTTAAAATTATCCATGGGGAGAAGGAGTGAGTATAGTGGGAACAAGTTTGGCCATAGCCAATGACTGTAGCTGACTCATTATTCTAGAGGTTCATGACACTATTCCCTCCACGTTTTGGGTGTATTTGAAAATACCTTTGAAAATAACTGAGAATAAGAAAGGCAGGGAGATAAGGAGAGGGAGGGAAGAGAAGATATGTATGTATTGGGAAATATTTGTTTCTACTCATTCATGTTCAGTTTAGACAAGAAGATTATACATCAGAAATTTCCACTATGATTTTTCATATTGTGGCCTAATTAAGTACTAGACACTATGCGATGTTGAAAGCAAATGCTAAAAAGTAGTCCCAGGTGTATTACCATGTTAAATAGTAGAAAATAGAAGAGATAATTTCTTCTAAGAAATGGCTAGTGGAAAAGAAATACAGTTAACCCTTGTGCAACACAGGTTCAAACTGTGCTGGTGTGCTTATATGTAGATTTTTTAAATAAAAACTATAGTATTACACAATCCGTAGATACAGACTGCTAACTATCTCTGGTGGGTCCTAGAGCCAGTCCCCTGCACGTACCAAAGGAGTGAATAATAGGCAAGGGATACAGGCGACTGAAATTTACTACTTGATAATTACCTAAATTAGTTATGCTAAAGGTAACAGAAATGAGATATGGTTTTGGCAATCATCCTTCATTTTTACTGAAATAAGGCAAGAAAAAAATCAAAAGGAAGTAGCCAAAAATGCCTCTCAAATGGCAGCTGAAATTTTCTGCTGTTTCTTGAGTGGCTTTTCTTAATGATGCTGCCAACTAAAAAGTTTGAAACTCTCCATAGAAAAAAGATAAGCAATCTAAAAATGTTTTTCATACATACATGATTTTTAAACATACCCAAATAAGCCATGAATCAATGGTCCCAAAAAGAGCTCTATCTTCTTCAACGGCCTTTTGAACTTTTCTCACATTGTCAAGGAGCCAACGAAGCTTCACCGCACTGAAATAAGTGCTAAGTGGAAGGCCTTCTTGGACTAAATACAGTTATGACATTCAGCCAGGAAATGAAATTCATAACAGCTTAAAATAAAACACCAAATCAAAAAGGTCAACAAATTATAAAATATGCAATGACCCTAAAGGCAATCTCAAAGTATTATGGACAAAAAACATTTTTCCTATCCTGTGGCACAGGAAAGCATGTTCGTGAACAAAAATCAGAGTGATATGTTTGCAGTTCAAAGAGCATCCATGTAGCAAGATAAAGAGAAAATTAAATGGCACATGCCCTGAAACCTAGATAGCTCAGCCACAGATGTTAACTTTTGTGATAATTTAGTATTACACACAGAACCTAGTCCAAAACCCTGCCTTTTATTTTATATTCAGTGAAATTAATATTTAAAACTATTGAAAATCAGAGTGCAAGTTTATCAATTCATAAACTAATGACCACTATCAGAAGATTGTTTTAAGATAGATAAGACTTAACACAAACAATATATTTGTGGACTAAAAATATAAGAAATACATAGTCAAACACACATACATATTCAAATAATATAAAATTGGTGGACAATAGAGCTCAAAGACACGCCAGATGAAAGCAACCCAAAGTTGTTCTATTTAAGAAAGTAGTTGCCAGTTGAAATACAGTGTTGTACACATGAAACTTACATGATTTTACAAACCAATGTTACTTCAATTAATTTAAATAGTGTATGTGTGTGAGTTTGCATAAATTCCACAAATACATTCAACAAAGCGAGGGTTAACTGAATAAAGGATAGAGGGTAAAAATGAAACACAGGTTTCCTTGAGAATGGATCCAGTCCGCTCATTTTAGTTAGCATATTAAACACTATATTTAGAAGGGCTGGTGAAAGTGATTAAAAAAATACATCAAAATAATGCAAATATCTTTTCCTTCTTGATCCCCATTCTCATTTAGCACCTCACCTAACTGTAGGAAGTGATCCCTTTTCCTTCTCACCTCCCATGGATATGTGTAGTAAAAAATCTCTAACGGTTTAACACTGTAATGCAACCTGTAAGTTAAGAATCTTAGCTCACAGTTTACTGTGAAAAGATCCGTGCTCAAAAATTATACTAGAAATGACATATCGGCTTTAGAAATAATAGAAATAACATACGCTTCTTTCATTTGAGGGACCAAGGGTCATCCCACAAACCAAAGAGTATGGTAGCATATTAAAAAGCAGAGACATAATTTTGCCAACAAAGGTCTGTCTAGTCAAAGCTATGGTTTTTCCAGTGGTCATGTATGGATGTGATAGTTGGACTATAAAGAAAGCTGAGCACCGAAGAATTGATGCTTTTGAACTGGGGGTGTTGGAGAAGACTCTTGAGAGTCCCTTGGACTGCAAGGAGATCCAACCAGTCCATCCTAAAGGACATCAGTCCTGGGTGTTCATTGGTAGGACTGATGTTGAAGCTGAAACTCAATACTTTGGCCACCTGATGCAAAGAGCTGACTCATTTGAAAAGACCCTGATGCTGGGAAAGATTGAAGGCAGGAGGAGAAGGGGACAACAAAGGATGAGATGGTTGGATGGCATCACTGACTCAATAGACATGAGTTTGGGTGGACTCTGAGAGTTGGTGATGGACAGGGAGGCCTGGTGTGCTGCGGTTCATGGGGTTGCAAAGAGTTGGACACGACCGAGTGACTGAACTGAACTGTGGCTCAGCTGGTAAAAAATCCGCCTGCAATGCAGGAGACCTGGGTTCAATCCCTGGGTTGGGAAGATCCCAATACAGAATGGAAAGGCTACCCACTCCAATATTCTGGCCTGGAGAACTCCACAGACTGTATTAGTCCATGGGGTCGCAAAGAGTCAGACATGACTGAGTGACTTTCACTTTCACACTTTCACTTTCAGAATCAACAACCACAAGAAACTACCATTTAAGAGTCCCACTGACAAATATAAGGAGAATAAACCAAAAGCCCCAAACAAATAAACCAACCAAAATCAAACAAACAAAAAACTCTGGAATTTCCTTTTGGATACTAGGAGAACTTGACCTTGCTAACAAAAGTACCTCACTGTTTTAAAATTTTTCTCCCCATTTGTCTGAAGAGAGATCTATATAAGGACCGAAAACTAGGCAATTTTTTGGCATCTTCATATGAAGAAAATTGGAAGAGGAATTCATGTAAAGGCTGGAGTGTCTTCTACTTTCTCTCCCTGAGTCCAGATGCCTAAAACCTCAAAAGCACCCAGAACTTTCTTTGATGGATGGTGAAAAAGCAAGAGAGAAGGATCTGGAAAGCATGTGGAATTATAGAAGCACTCCCTAGGGAGTATGGTTTAAGCCACTGGGACACTTTATCATCCCCTCCAGCCTATTTATCTTGAAACATTATTTCTCCCAATTCACCACAGGGCAAAGAAGACAGGTAATTATCTGTCGAGAAATATTCTATAAATTGTATCAAATAACAATTGTGCAATAAGACAGAAAGCCTGGTGAAATCTCCAAGGTTTTTTTCTGTTAAAGGAGCATTTTAATAGCATATTTTTGAAGAGATCTCTTACCTTGACAAAGTTATTATTTCCTGGGATTCTTTTACTAAGACTCTCAACAGTAGACTGGGTTCTTAGGTCAAGCCACACTATAGATCAAAACACAATAATAAATATGAAAAACTTGATTTAAAAAAAATCAGACCTTAATGAAATCACTGTCAAGGATAGGAGACCGATTAGTTTCTATAAGCAATTAAAATGCTGTAGCTTACCAAAGACAGAAATTAGAAAATTAGAAATGAATGGGCATATTGTTAGAAGAGAGGATAAATTTATGAGGGAGAATTTAAAGCTTTTATGCAAAATTATAGACCAAGTTAGGAGAATAATACATACCTTAGGGTGCTGATTTTGTATCCTTTTTATAGAAAAAGATGAAAAAAACTGCTTTGGATATGGACTTTCTATGCATACATGAGTGCAGAAAAAAATATAAATGCAAGGCAGGCTAGTTGCCAGGGCAAAATGCACAGCTCGGGATGACTGTACTAGGTATAAAAGGCTGTACCTTGGAAAAAATGGGTATCAATTTGTGACAAGTAGAGAACCTGACACTATTATAGAGGGAAAAAATTAGATTCATTTGCTTATGTACAGAATGCTTATTTATATTAAAGTCTTTCAAAGTAGACTAGAATCCAGAATCATTACACGAGTCATTTAAAGGTCACCATTCTTTCTCCTTGCTAGATTATAAAGTAAACTCTCCATTTTAACAGATCAACCTTGTTTTTACTGACTAACTATCACTCTCTTTCTGATCTCCCTAGTAGGAAGTTGTATTCTGCTTTACGACAGAAGGTTGAGAAAGAAAATGCATTAAAGGGTATACAAAGCAATTGTGAGAGATAAACAATAGTATCAGCTGAGCTTTATTTGTCAGATTTCAGCTCTGAACCAAACTTTTGTAACTTCAAATATGTGAGTGCTCACTCGATATTTTTAGGCACTGACTATGCTCAGACGCCTCCTGAAAACAGTCTATTTAAAGGGCAGCCAGGGCAAAATGCACAGCTCGGGATGACTGTACTAGGTATAAAAGGCTGTACCTTGGAAAAAATGGGTATCAATTTGTGACAAAGTAGAGAACCTGACACTATTATAGAGGGAAAAAATTAGATTCATTTGCTTATGTACAGAATGCTTATTTATATTAAAGTCTTTCAAAGTAGACTAGAATCCAGAATCATTACACGAGTCATTTAAAGGTCACCATTCTTTCTCCTTGCTAGATTATAAAGTAAACTCTCCATTTTAACAGATCAACCTTGTTTTTACTGACTAACTATCACTCTCTTTCTGATCTCCCTAGTAGGAAGTTGTATTCTGCTTTACGACAGAAGGTTGAGAAAGAAAATGCATTAAAGGGTATACAAAGCAATTGTGAGAGATAAACAATAGTATCAGCTGAGCTTTATTTGTCAGATTTCAGCTCTGAACCAAACTTTTGTAACTTCAAATATGTGAGTGCTCACTCGATATTTTTAGGCACTGACTATGCTCAGACGCCTCCTGAAAACAGTCTATTTAAAGGGCACCAGGAAGATCATGCATGCTTGTCTGCTACCCATGTGAGTGCTGGCCCTTATTGTCTAGTTTGGTTCACCCTTAACTATACTATGCCTTTCTCTTCATTTAAAAACCAGTTACTTCCTGTTGTGGATTTTAATCAATTCTTTTTAATTACTTAAAGCATTATTTCCCTTGAGGGCAGTCTGTGCTTGATTTTGATGGTGGCTACTTTGCAGGAGAATTGAATCAGGGACTTCAGGATACTATACTGCTGTGGTCCCCAATCTTTTTGGCACCAAGGACTGGTTTCGTGGAAGATAATTTGTTCCAGGACCAGGGAAGGGGAGAGGGGTGATGATTCAAGTGCAGTAGAGTTCGAGCTCCTACGAGAATCTAATGCTGTTGTTGATCTGATGGAGGCAGTAATGTGAGGGATGGAGAGCGGCTATAAATATAGGTGAAGCTTTGCTTGCTTGCTTGCCCTCCATTCACCTCCTGTTGTGTGGCCCAGTTCCTAACTGGTCACGGACCAGTACTGATCCACGGCCTGGGGGTTGGGGACCTCTGCTATACTGGTTTCCAAAGTAAAAAACAAGGCTCTTCATCACCAAGGAAATAGGAAGCAAAGAGGAAGCCCATGGAAATACACAGCCAAGCAATGACCCCTGCTCTTTGCTGCCAGGCATCGATTCTTCCTGCTGCCGGGAGCTGTAGTTCTGATTCTCTTTAGGAAACCACCCCTCCTTCAATCTCAGCCTGAGATTCCACCCTACCCTCAGCTCTAGGATCTTATCCCCAATGATTGGTTCAGGTGTAGTCAGATTAGCCTGCCTGAGATTTTTGTGCTTAGTCCGCAGGAGTCTCTGTTCTCAGCTCAGCTTGGAGTGTGCAGCTGGGACCTGCTGTGCCCTGGAAGAGAGCTGAATCGGCCACATCTGGAGTGAACCTCAAAGAGACAGACTGGTGGGGGACCCAGGTGATACTGTCTGACTCAGGAATCAAACAGCACCTGAACAAAACTACTCAAAGAATTCCTGGTTTTTTCCCCTTATAACTTCATTTTAGTTGGGGCTGACTTTTCTATGACTTGCCCTGGGATGGATACAAGCCATTAGCAGAAGCATCATGGAGTCTCCAAGGTCTCCTGTATCCAGAGAACATGGCAATCTATCCACTGTGTCCACAGAGGCAGTGGTGTGTGACTGTGACCCAAGGGGACCTTCCTCATAGGCAAGCAACCCGAGCAGGTATTAACGGCTGGACCAGAGTAGTTGGGCAAAGTAGAGGCATTCTAGAGAAAAGTTTCAGATCTGTGACAGGTAGATTTCACAAACACATCTCAATCCTCCATGTTTCAAACTACAGTGGGCTAGGGGTTTAAAAATCAATGTCACTTTGATTACCTATGCAAAAAAAGAAAAATGAAATAAGATGGGTTAGGATGGAAAATGTCAACATTCACTGAACTCAGCAGGATAAATATTGACTTGTGAAACTTTGTTTTAGTTGTGCTAGTTTGCTGAATCATGAGGTAAAATTTATTTTTTTTTTATCAAGGGACACTGCTCTAGGCTTTAGGCTTTTTTTGCTTACTGATCCAAAGCCTTCCAGGTCAGCATTTTTCTATATTTTAATGGACATAAAAATTACTAGGGAGTTTAAAGATAAATCCCACTGCCAGAAATTCTAGGACAATAGATCTGGGGACGGGGCCCAGAAATTACACCTTTTAAATAGATGCCCTCTCTTTAAGAAACACTGTGAGACTCAACAGCAGTGGTTCTGATCCAGAAAGCACAGCTGAACCACCTGGAAAACTTTGAAATCACACATCCTGGTCCCTACATCAGAGGATTCTTATTGTATTTTTTTTCCTTTTGTGGCCATGCTGCATGGCACGTGGGGCTCCGGTCCCCACCCAGGGAAATGAACCTGCAGCCCCTGCAGTGGAAGTGTGGAGTCTTGACCACCAGGGAAGTCCCTGCATTGTAGGAATCTGGTTGCAAGTCCAGGCAAGGAGAGCCTGAGTCCTCCCACCTGTGTTATTCAGTGTTCTGCTCAAGCTTGACTTTAGGACACTGAATTTGTTCCAGTTGTTAATTTCAAAACAAAACTAGACACACACTGATGATCAAGTGGCTCTGTGGCCCTCTTGCTCTTGGACAAGGACTACTTAACGGGGCACCATGGTCCTCACTTAAAAGCTTCGAAGTACCCACAGTACTGGTACCTGGTGCCAGTATCTAGTGTCCACAGAATGAACCCCTCACGGAAGAGAGTCAAAACACTGGAGGTGAAATCTACATTTTTGACTTTGCCGCCAACAAGCTATGTGACTCGAGCAAGTCTCATTTCCCTTTAGGACCTGGGTTTCCAGAATATAAAATAAGGCAGTTTAGACTAGATGGTCTCAGAAGGCCCTCTCTTTCCATTATCCCATGATCACGGAAGGCTGGCAGAATTTTTGTTTTTATAACTCGAGTCTAAAGTGATTAGAATACATGGAATGAATTAGTAAAACTGCCAAAAAGGAAAATGTCAGTGGTTGGTACACTACCAAACAATACACAAATGCTTGAAATTAATTGAATTAAGAACAAAGGAAAATTAGAAAACTCATTAAAGGAGCTAAGATGGCAGAATTACGTGAGCAGAATAAGAGACCAAAAGCCAAAGAGAAGATCCCGAGCAGGAGGACTAAGCCCCACGTGGAGGTGATTTCTGAGAACAATCAGAAGAGGTGCTGGATCCAGAACCAACAGCAGCAGTCAATTTTCCCCAACACGTCTGAGTTGGAAGCTGGGGCGAGCAAGAGCCAGAGCACCAATACCTGAGCAAGTGCCAGCAGCTGGAACTGAAGAGCCAGAGGGAACAACGGCAGCTGGATCTGAAGGACCAGGAGAAACTGGAGCAGCTGGAGCATTAGGGAAATAATAGCAATTCATGCTAGAAATGGCCAGGTTCAAGGTTTGCATTCTCTTCCTGACCGTTTAGGACATGGTGGCTCACATGGGCAAGTTCATCAATGAACAATTTTCTACCCATTTGAGTGTAGAAAAAGATAAGGAAGAGACGTGGAGCAGAAGGGTAACTGAGGCTGTCCAGTCTGTCTCTGGTTCAATAGCATTTCCGGCTGGACAAAGACCAGGTCAATTCCTGCTTCTTGTTCAGATGCCTCTTCCCTACCTGGCCACACAGTCTGTGTCCCAGTTAGCAAAGTGACTCAGTTGGTTATTGACTGCTGACCCGACCGAAGAACTGAAATGCTGTGTGACGCAGTGAGTGAGTGCATCGCTAGGGGACGTATGAGTGGAATGTTAAGGGAACTGCTAGTCTCTGCAGAAGTGGGCAGGGCACCCATAGGAAGACAAGTGGCTTTGGGAATGCAGCGCCCCAGGAAAGCACTTCCCTGGAAGGGTGGCCGGAGGTAAAGTCCACAGAAAGCAACAGCATGTCTAGAGGGAACAGGGAATTGCTCAGTCCCAAAGTGATTCAGAAAAACATCAGAAGGAAAACAGAGTCCAGAACACCATACAGCCTGTTTCTAGAAAACACATCCCTTACTTAGACTAAATAAACTGGATTTAAATGGTTCCCACCAGCAAATGAGTAGGTTCCAGCCAAAAACATTTTATATGAGGGGGGTGGGGGTGGGGGTTGGGGTTGGAATAGTAGGTCTTAGCGTGGTGTTGCATGGTTGGGAAGATTTTATATTTATAATAAACACGTGAATTAACATGTTCTTTTGAAAAATCTCAAGCAATACACAGGAAACGATGTACAGGAAACGATGTAGATTAAAAATTTCAGCCCACTTTTGAGATGTCAGCACATGCTTTGTCGTTTGATTCAGTCTCGTTTTACTCAGTTGGTTACCAGTAGTGGGTTTCTAAACCACTCCTGTTCTCAGTTACGCAGTGAAAAACCATCAGTGGAGTTCTCTAGATGATGCCGGTGAGGTTCATCATACCTGGTTCACAACAGTATTTCCTGGCCTCCTTTGGGGTCTTTCTTTGGTGGAGTTCACGTATCTTAAACCCCACGATGATCTATCCTTCACCTCCTTCCTAGCTAGGTGTTAACTTGTGTCATCCAGTGACTCGGTCACAAGCCAGAAAGAGAAGGGTAGGAAAAGTGCCCCCCCAGATCCTCCTGAAACTTGGGCTGTCCGTCTGGGTGAGAAGCCATTCATCTTAAGGCTGAAGAAGCTCCAGGAAGCTGAATGGAGAATAGAACCCATCTTTCTATTTTTAAATGTGCAGGCGATTGTTTCTAT
The DNA here is from genome assembly GCA_006408695.1 of Aepyceros melampus. Classification (NCBI taxonomy): domain Eukaryota; kingdom Metazoa; phylum Chordata; class Mammalia; order Artiodactyla; family Bovidae; genus Aepyceros; species Aepyceros melampus. The sequence goes on along the minus strand of SJXQ01004947.1, from coordinate 1,230,424 downwards.
GGAAATGGATTTATCTCAGAAGTCTTTTTCTCTGTCTTGCTGCCATAAAACGCCTTTCAAAACCTCTTCCTTCTATCACCACCTCCCACGGGGTGTCTGTGGGGCTAAAGACTTACTGCATGTTTGCCCTGAGGCCCCGGGGCAAGAGAGGCAGCTCCTGGTTTTCTGAAAGTTCCAGAAGTAAACCGAGTTTGAGGCTGCAGATGGGGGCTTCGTCACCAGGGGCTTCAGAGGATTAGCCTTCTGAGAGGTAGCCTTAAAACAAGAGTGGGTGTACACAGTTACTTCCAATTTAAAACCTCAGAAATGATGTTCCTAAGTGGTAAGGGGGGCTCCGGGGGCGGGTTTGGCTCAAGTTTTGGCGCTCGAAAAGGAAAGCTCTCTTTAGTTATAAAAGTGAGTTCTCAAAAGATGTGTTGACAGTATTGAATCACCAACAACCTGTTATGTGAATGGCTGGAACACGGTTAAGTTCAGGTTGGCACAGGCACAGACAGATGGCAATCACAGCCTGCTGTGCGGAGCCACTGCCTCATCCCAGCTGCCGACGCCCCGCAGGGCTGTCCCACCTCCGGGGTTTCACTGTTGTGCTTAGACTCGGTTGTAAGAGGTTCATGGCAATATAACAAGTTAATGAACTTTGAGTTTAAATTGTGTACATTTTTAAATTGTAAGATTTTTACTGTATATTGATGCATAGTGTGATTCAAATAAATTGCTTGTAATTTAAAAACTATTTAATATTCAAAATAAATATAGTTATATATTTATAAACTCTCGCTGTACCAATTCTGTGTGTTCCACTGTCTGAGGCCCAAGGTGGGTGGCCTGGCTCTGCCCTGGAGGATGCTGGGAGCCTGAAGCCCCGGGTCCCTCGCTGCTCTAGTCCCTAGAGACGGGATGCCCTCTGCTGTGCCAGACTGAAACCCAGCCCCTTCCACCCTCCCGAGAGTGAGGATTTGTATAGTCACTGGGAGACTGGTGGGTATGTTTGCATTGCTGTAAAATGTATCTGTAATTCAAAGTGTTTGCACTTATGGATGAACTTCAGAAGCATTTTAATTTTGGAGATCCAGCCTCTATGGAGCTCTAATAAGCCCAGCGGTTAATCAGCTCAGAACCAGCCTTTCTGTGCCCTGAGCGGCCCCCTCATTAATGTCCTGGTCTGAGGGGCCACCAGCCGGGAAGTCAGCCTCCTTGTACCAAAGCAGGAGTCTGGCCCCCGGTTGGTTCAGGTTACACCAACTGCGGAGTGGCCCTGGGGAGGTAGATGGAAGAGACCTGTGAACCCCCATTCGAAGAGCCCAAGAAGGGCAGCGAGGGACTCTGTCCCCGAGGTGCGGGGACAGCGCCGACCCTGGGCCTGCAGGGCCCGAGTCCGGGAAGGGCTGGTACCCCACGCCGTGTGCCACCGTGGGTACCACTTGCCCTCCGGCTGCCTCCCTTCAGCCCCCAGGAACCCCTGAGTAGTTGCTGCCGTTAACACCATTTAGTGCTGCCAGTCAACGGTGAGGAAGCTGAGGCCGAGGGCGATTAAGCAGAGCAGGTAGGTGGCAGCCAGTTTTGAGCTCAAGCGGCTGCGCCCCCGGAGACCTCCGAAGGAAAACCGCGAAGGAAAACCGCTGACCAGTTGTTGCCCGGTGATCCGCCCACCGGCGGCGGAGCAGGTGCCCCGGGGCAGCCTCCGGCCCCTCGCACCTGGGCTGGCGCCGCGGGCCTGGCGGGGGGCGGGTGCGCAGCCCGAGGTGCCGCGGGGGTCCTTCCGGAACGCGGGGTGAGGGCGCGGGGGCGTCCGGGCTGCTGTTCTATCAGGGCGGCGGCCGCGGCCTTTTGGGGACCCTAGCATGACTGCCAAACGGCTGCTCCACGAGTTTGACTTTGGCTCACAGCCCCACGGCCGGGTGCTCCCCCTTCGGGCTGCGGGCTCGCCGCGAGGCCTCGGGCTCCCATCCGACCCGCGGGCCGGGCCGCGGGGGCCAGAGCTCCTCCGCGCCGGGAGGCGGCCGCCGG
>SJXQ01004947.1:1165454-1190198 GCA_006408695.1 Aepyceros melampus | reverse complement strand
TCAGGAGGTCTGCATTTTTCTGTCCTCACCACAACTGATCATCCTCATTCTGGTTTCTGCTTTTTAAAAATCTCAACTTTCATTTCCTGTTTCTTCTCCATCCTAACTTTGCCACTTCTCTCCCCGGGGTTCAGATTCCAGGTCCCTCGCTTGCTGTGTGAGTCACTCAGCTCCTGTGTCCTTACTTACAAAGTGGGAATGACATCATCCTCTGCGCCTTTGGGTGGTGCAGATCGCTTACAGCGGTGCCGGCTCCCGGTGAGGACTCGTGCATTCCTGGTGTTATTATCATCTCTCTGTAATTGGGCTGGTGAACTTGGCCATTTGCATCACTGCTTTCTGAGAGTTCCAGAAACACTTTTGACTAAACACCTCTGGATCCAGCACCCTTCCCGATGATTGGTAGAGAGCTCCTTTCAGGATGATGGACATCACTGTATATATTCTGCTGTTTGGGGCAGAGAGGCATGGCTGGACTGATGCCAGGTTGGCTGACTGGATGTCTCCAGAGGTTGCCCGTCAACCATAGGAAAGAGCTGAGGTTCTTCCCGATGGCTTCCCCCACCTGGCTTCCCCTTCCGTGGTAGCCTCGGCTCCCCTGAACCTCTAAGCTTGAGCCTTGGCAGAGCTCCATATGTGGGCCCTCCCTTGCTCCAGCAGACCCCTGGGCTTCCTCCACACAGATCCCACTGTCCCACACGGCCTGCCCACCTTCCTTCTTCCACTTTCCACTCTCATGCCACCTTAAGTCTCAGATCAAAGGTCAGATCTTACCAGGGGAAAATAGACCTGAGTCTACACCCTCATACTTCGCACATTCTCCATTCTGGCCCCTCATGTGTCATATTACAATTGATTGTCTTCCCATCTGTTTCCCTGACCACACCATGAGACCTCCAGGGAGTGCCTCTCTTACTCATATTGGAATTTCCAGGGCTTTATGATTGCTCAGCACACAGCAGGTACTTGATTTTTGTTCAAGGAATGAATATCCCTCCCTCAGTCCCCCAGACAGAAGAGTAAATTCATACATTGAGAAATGTTGGAAGAGCCTGAACGGAACGGCAGAGATTAGCAGAACTGACTCGCACACATCTCACCCCATGGCTGCGTTTCAGCCCCCCATCAGCAGTGTGTGGGGCTGTCTTCACCCTCTCGTGACGGTAGGCTGTCTACCGTGAGCTAAGCTGAGGTGCTTAGGTGGTTCTTAAACTGCAATGGCGTCTCTCTTTGTTAGCCACTGATGTTTCCTTTCTCTGTGGACATTATTTTTCACTGGGAGTAAGCACTTACTCACAAGCGGTACACAGTCTTTTCACTGTAATTCTGCTCACAGTCGTTTCTCCCTCTGTAAAGCCAGTCAGTCAAATGTTGGCCGTGAAACTGGCGCTCCTGGGGCAGGACCCTGGGCAGCCTCGCTCCTCAGCTTGACGACCCCTTCTCACCACTGAGCCAGTGCTGGCCAGCCCCCGGGGTGGCCCACGCCATCCAGCTCCTTCCTTTGCACTCTGCGATGAAATGAATTTCAACACTTTCATTTTTCACTTGATACGTAAGAGAGAAAGCAGCTAAAAATGTGGTATTTCCCCCATCTGTGGTAGAGGAAAACTTGCAGAAGCACTGTGTGGAAAGTGCAGCTTGCACGTCCAGCTTCACACAGCCAAGGTCAGGCACCCGCGCCTTCACGTGAAGAGGGGATGTTTTGTATCTGAGAGAAAACGTACACAACCTCTAACAGACAAACAGCGAGCTAAACCTGGAGCCAGCGACAGTCACTGTCAGCTGCCTGACCCCCACCCAGTCATGCGAAGTCATGTAAACACAGCTGAGTCAAATGTTCACTTGGCAAACATTTCAGGAGTGCTTACTGTGTGTCAGGCCCTACTGGGGGTTCAGATTGGTCAAGAGACCTCTTCATCTGGATGAAAAGGTCCAGTCGGGGAGAGAGAAATACGTGAGAAGGCAGAAAAAGTTGTAACCTGTAGGGGTTTATTTGAGTTGGATGTATAAAGGCGGCTAATCAAGGGTTAAGGAGGATAAACTGATGAGGTCAGTGGTCAAGTACAAGGGTCAGGAGTGGACCAAGAAGCCCAGGTTAATTTGCTTAACATAAGCTACACTCCAACAAACAAAATAAAACTTGCACTCATGGGACTTCCCTGGTGGTCCGGTGGCTAAGACTCCCCCACAGTGCCAGGGACCCTAGTTCAATCCCTGCTCAGGGAACTAGATCCCACATGCCGAAACTAAGACCCAGCACAGCTAAATAAATAAACTTGCACTCATACCTTCAAGTCCCTAATATTTATATACCTGTCAGAATACAGGTCTGTATATTTATCTGTTCTCCACCAGAAGCCTTTCAGGCAGAGCCAACCTTCCACTTGCCTTATGCTTTACCCTGTACCCCACCAGGCGACGCCTACTTGTCAGGAGCAGTTTGAGGAGCTTCTCATGGCAGTAAGTGAAGTGAAGTGAAGTCGCTCAGTCGTGTTTGACTCTGCGACTCCATGGACTGTAGCCTGCCAGGCTCCCCGCCCCTGGGATTCTCCAGGCAAGAGTACTGGAGTGAGTTGCCATTTCCTTCTCCAGGGGATCTTCCCCACCCAGGGATCGAACCCAGGTCTCATGTCACTGAAGTCTCACAGAATATTCAAAACCAGACCACGATCTGTGTTAGACCTGCATAAATAGGAGTGCTCTGTGTATCTGACTCCAGGAATAAAATTTTTCCACCACACCAGTTGCACCTAAAATGTGCTTCCTTGTCAAGACATTTACAGCCATTTACAGACGAAGTTTCCACTAAGCTACATCAGAGTGGCGTTTCCTATCTCAGACCCCATCAGCAGCCTCTCTAGCATACAAGTGGAGCCTTGCTCACGGCCAGCACCACAGGTGTCATCTGCCCTGGAAGAAAAGCTTAAGGAAATGCTACAGGTACTTTTGAGAGTAAAAGTGATGCTCACTGGAAGAGATGTTAAGACAAGAGGCATGCACCAAGACGTATGACGCCGCTAATCACAGGACTAAGCATATGAGACCAAACAAAGCATTGTGAAGACTACAAGGGAACATCCTAACAACCTTGAGGGAAGGGAGGATTTCAACAAAAGAGATGCAAAAAGCACCAAGCTTAAAGGAAAAAATTAATACATTCAATTAGTTTGTTATTTAGTTGCTAAGTCGTGTCTGACTCTTTGTGACTCCATGGGCTGCAGCATGTCAGGCTCTCCTGTCCTTCAGTGTCTCCTGGAGCTTGCTCAAACTCATGTCCATTGAGTTGATGATGCCATCCAACCATCTCATCCTCTGTCACCCCCTTCTCCTGCCCTCAGTCTTTCCCAGCATCAGGGTCTTTCCCAATGAGTCAGCTCTTTACATCAGGTGGCCAAGATATTGGAGCTTCAGCATCAACCATCAGTTCTTCCAATGAATATTCAGGGTTGATTTCCTTTAGGAGTAACTGGTTTGATCTCCTCGCTGTGCAAGGGACTCTCAAGAGTCTTCTGTACAAGAGTCTTCAAAAGCATTTATTACGGAAGCAACCTGGATGCCATCAGCGGATGAATGGATAAGAAAGCTGTGGTACATATACACAATGGAGTATTACTCAGCTATTAAATAGAATGCATTTGAAGTTCTAATGAGGTAGATGAAACTGGAGCCTATTATGCAGAGCGAGGTAAGTCAGAAAGAAAAACACCAATACAGTATATTAATGTATATGTAATTTAGAAAGATGGTAACGATGACCCTATATGTGAGACAGCAAAAGAGACAATGTAAAGAACAGACTTTTGGACTCTGTGGGAGAAGCCGAGGGTGGAATGATTTGAGAGAGTAGCATTGAAACGTATATTATCAGATGTGAAATAGATCGCCAGTCCAGGTTCAATGCACGAGACAGGGTGCTCAGGGCTGGTTCACTGGGATGACGCAAGGGATGAGATGGGGAGGGAGGTGGGAGGGAGGGTCAGGATGGGGAACTCTTGTACACCCATGGCTGATTCATGTGAGTGTATGGCAAAACCCACCACAATATTGTAATTAGCCTGCAATTAAAATTTAAAAAAGAAAAATAATTTTTAAAAAATAAAGCATTTATTGTCTTCAGTTTATTTTTTGATGAGTTTTTAGTTGGAGTATAGTTTATTTACAATGTTGTGTTTCTGCTGTACAACAACGTGGATCAACTGTACATACGCATATATCCACTCTGTTTTAGATTCTCTTCCCATATAGGACATTAGAGAGGACTGAGTAGAATTCCTGGTGTTATACAGTAGGTTCTTACTAGTTCTCTGCTTCACAGTTAGTAGTGTGTATACATCAGTCCCAGTCTCCCAGTATGTCTCTCCCCCTTCAACTACTTTAAAATCAGAAACTTCTCTTGACCATTAAGAGGGTACATAGGCAAGCCACCTTGAGATCGACATATACACGCCGTTACATTTCAAATAGGGTCCTACTGTATAGCACAAAGAACTCTGCTCGGTATTATGTAGCAGCCTGGATGGGAGGGGAGTTTGGGGGAGAGTGGATGCATGTATGGCTGAGTCCCTTTGCTGTTCACCTAAACTATCATGACATTGTTAATCAGCTGTACCCCAGTATAAAATAAAAAGTTTTTATATTTTAAATAAATAAGATATTAAAAAACAAACCCCCAAATGGCAAACCACCGAGCAGGAGAAGATATTTGCAACACCTGTTGCCAACAAAGAGCAAGGATCTAGATTATTGAAAGAATGCTTGTCAATCAGCATGAACAAGACAAACACTTAAAAAAAAAAGCAAAGGACTCGAATCAACTTTTAAGAAGAAAAAAAGGGGGTGGTGGTAAATACAGATGGTTAGTAAATGTAGGGAAAGGTGCTCAACCTCAGCAAGCAGAGACATGCAGATAAAACCCACAATGAGACACCGCCCAGGAAAGCCACCTGGAATTGTAGGCTGATGCTATCACTGGGGAAATTGGTCTGACATCATCACTTATCTCTGATGCCGAAGCTGGGACTGGGCCGGGGACAGCATTGCCTTACACCGTACACACAGCAGGAGCGGGTGCAAGAGCGTGCTCAGCAGCTGTGTCTGGCATGGCCCGAGTGTCCATCCCCAGTAGAATGGATAAATACACGTGGCCTGTGAATTTCTATATGGGATGTTATTGGTAACAACAAAAACAGAAGGAAGGACAGCCATGTGGCAACATGGATGAATCCTGAACATATCCACGTAAGCAAGCCAGACCCCCAAAGAGCCTTAATGATCCTTTTATGGTGAAATTCAAAAATAGGCAAGAACCTAACTATAACATTGGAGGATGTACGTTTAATGGTCAAAGTATCAAGACAGTGAGTACCATAGTGTTACCATAGCAACCAGGATGTAGATGCCTTTGGTGGCACTAAAGGGACATCCTGAGGCTTTGGGATTGTTGCCAACAATCCCAAGTTCTTGACCCATGTGGTGATTTCATGTTTTGCTTTAGAATAATTCACATTTACACCTGTATTTTTCTGTGTTTTATATTTTACAATTTAAAAAGGTCTTTCCTTTTCTTTTCTTTTTGAAAAGGATGTATAGTAAAAGTGACTTCCTAGTTTTGCATGAGTGGGATGACTTACCCATGACAGCATCACACAATGTGTTTCCTTTTGGCCTCAACCCTCAGCTTGTGGAATCAAACCCGTGTGCCATGCGTTGGGGAGGTGGAGTCTTATCCACTGGTAAGTAAGTAAGTAAAGTCACTCAGTCGTGTCCGACTCTTTGTGACCCCATGGACTGCAGCCCACCAGGCTCCTCAGTCCATGAGATTCTCCAAGCAAGAGTACTGGAGTGGGTTGCCATTTCCTTCTCCAGGGGATCTTCCCAACCCAGGGATCTAACCCGGGTCTCCCGCATTGAAGGCAGACGATTTAACCTCTAAGCCACACTAGGGAAATCCCCCACACATGGTTTTTAAATAGGCCATAGCTGGAACCGTCCGGAGGAAAGGCAAGACGAGGTGAGCTGGGAATCTGAGGCAGACAGAGAACTCTGGGATGGTAGTGACACCGACGTTGAAGATGACGAGAAGCTTGAGTTAAAAGTCATTTCCAGAAAAGAGTGAAAAAATTTTTTTCAAGATAATAATTTATCCCAAATGTGGCTTGAAAATAAGTACATGAAGCCAAGTTAGCAAATATGATAGACATGTATCTCATCGTCATCCTCAAAAAACTGACCCCAAGTGAACCGCCACCTTTGCAGGTGCTTCTCTTGGGGAAAGAGCAGGGTCCCCCGTGTTCACACAGCCCCCGAGCCCCACCTGACAGCATCCTCAGGTTCCCGGAGGGAGAGTAATTTGCCCACGTTCACACGGCCGCTCAGAAATCTTGTGTCGCAAACCAAACCATGAAAGAGGACCCCTGGTGACGGGTTTTGTTTAGCTTGTGGAGTCTGCACCGGGCGGCCAAACCAGGTTCAGAAAACAGGCAGAAGCCAAGGGCCCCTGGGATCTCCAGGGGCCATCTGATCGGGAGGGGTGCAGCGCGGCTTTCGGGGCATTAGGGTTTCTCTGATGGGGCGGTAGTTTAGCCGAGGCCAGGATACAGTGAAGGTGTGAGGACGTGGGGGAGGAAGTGGACAAAGCGAGCGTCAAGTGCAAAGGCCCGGAAGCAGGGACTTTGGCCAGCTGACTGGAGCCAGGGCGCAGGGGGCTTAGAGGGAGGTGGCCTCTGGGGCCACGGTGAACCCGTGAGCTCATGCTGCTCTGCAGGGACGCATCACTATGAAGGGCGCACAAGGGTGGTTGTAACACAGAAGTGGAGGAGTGATGTGTGTGTGCATGCTAAGTCGCTTCAGTCATGCCAGACTCTGCGACCCTGTGGACTGTAGCCCGCCAGGCTCCTCTGGCCATGGGGGTTCTCCAGGCGAGAACACTGTACTGGAGTGAGTTGCCGTGCCCTCCTCCAGCGGATCTTCCCGACACAGGGGTCGAACTCAGGTCTCTCATGTCTCCTGCATTAGCAGGAGGGTTCTTTACCGCTAGTGCCACCTGGGCAGCTGGGGGAGTGATAGACCGTGTTTAGCTCTCACTGACTTCACTGTCCACTCAGGGTGGCCCCTGAGGTCTCTATCTTTCCCCCCAATAAAACTCCTTCCCTGGAATGGGGGCTGACATGTAACAACCTTCTAGCTGGCAGAATAATGCAAAGAGAAAGGGATTTTGCAGGTGTAATTACAATACCATATCAGTCGAGTCTGAGTTATTCAGAGTGAAGATTAGCCTGGGTGAGCTTGGCTTATTTATGTAAAAGCCCTTTGCAGAGGGACTTCATTTAGGCAAGAAACTCTCGTGATGGCCTTGCAGAAGCAAACAGCCAGGCTGTGAGCAGCCCCTGGGGGACCATGGGCAGCCTCTAAATCCAAGGGCGGCCCACAGTCAAGAAGCTGGCTCCCTCAGTCAGCAGCTTCCAAGAAGCGAATCCGGCTGGCAGCTTTGCTTGTCACTCAGACCTCCAGGTAAGATTGCAGCCCAGTCGATCGCAAACTTGTGAGACCCCCGAGCAGATGACCAGTGATGCCGAGCCCAGACTCCCGACCCAGAGAAACTGCGAGATCATTGATGGGGCGCTGTGTTCAGCTGCTAAGTCTGTGTCTTCTGCTGGGTAGCACAGAAAGCTGACCCAGTGGGCAGCTGCTGGCATAGAGGCGTGCTGTTCCTCCTCCCGTTATAAAGTGAGGCTTTATAACGTTTCGGTTTCTGTGGACCGAGGGACAAAGCCACTGGCCCCCCAGAAAGCGGGACGTGTCCACACGTTGTCACTCGAGAAGCAGGAGGGGTCTGCCCTAGCACTCACACGGAGCAGCCAGGGAGCGGGTGAGCTCAGCAGGGTGCTCGCAGGTCGTGCAGCTGTCTCCTCAGGTGTCCAGGAGGACTCAACCCTTCATTTCATTAGGCGGCCTTGTTAATTTTCACGCAATACTAACAGAGCAAACATAACTCTTTAATAATGCTAACAGGTCAAGTCACTAATTCATAATGACAGGACTGCATTAGTCAAACATAAAAACCCAGAGATGGATTATGTAATGGCCCGAGAATTTCGCTTGGCTTTTTCCATAAGAAGTTACAGAATACCACCAAGCAGGACTACACATGGCATCGTTTTAGGGGACATACAAGCTGGAAAAGAACTGAAACCTAAGTGAAGGGTTTGAGCTTTCAAATCTGATCAATACAGCAAATGACGTTTACTTATAGACAGCAACTTTAATCTGATGGCCCTGGGAAGAGCAGTCTAGATCCAGCTGCATCTAGGAATCCCTCCATCTGTAACCAAAATGCCTTAACCCAGCTGATGAGAGACAGTGTTCTTCTTCTCTGGGGCCTTCAGTCCTGGAAAAGTCTCAAAATAAATATAGCTGTAACCTGAAAAAGGTATTTGAAAAAAAAAGAGAGGGAATAATGAAGATGTTAGTTAAATACATGATGTTGCTACTTGGGGTAAGAGGTTGGCTTGGTAATTGTTGCATTAATATATGCTTTATTTGTTGTCTGAGGTGTTTGCAATATTCAAAAGAATCTAACCATGCCATACTTATAACTACAGGTTACACTGTTTAATATGCAGAGTACATCATGAGAAACACTGGACTGGAAGAAACACAAGCTGGAACCAAGATGGCTGGGAGAAATATCAATAACCTCAGATATGCAGATGACACCACCCTTATGGCAGAAAGTGAAGAGGAACTCAAAAGCCTCTTGATGAAAGTGAAAGAGGAGAGTGAAAAAGTTGGCTTAAAGCTCACCATTCAGAAAACTAAGATCATGGCATCTGGCCCCATCACTTCATGGGAAATAGATGGGGAAACGGTGGAAACAGTGTCAGACTTTATTTTGGGGGGCTCCAAAGTCACTGCAGATGGTGAATGCAGCCATGAAATTAAAAGACACTTACTCCTTGGAAGAAAAGTTATGACTAACCTAGATAGTATATTCAAAAGCAGAGACATTACTTTGCCGACTAAGGTCCGTCTAGTCAAGGCTAGGGTTTTTCCAGTAGTCATGTATGGATGTGAGAGTTGGACTGTGAAGAATGCGGAGCTCCGAAGAATTGATGCTTTTGAATTGTGGTGTTGGAGAAGACTCTTGAGAGTCCCTTGGACTGCAAGGAGATCCAACCAGTCCATTCTGAAAGAGATCAGCCCTGGGATTTCTTTGGAGGGAATGATGCTAAAGCTGAAGCTCTAGTACTTTGGTCACCTCATGCGAAGAGTTGACTCATTGGAAAAGACTCTGATGCTGGGAGGGATTGGGGGCAGGAAGAGAAGGGGATGACAGAGGATGAGATGGCTGGATGGCATCATGGACTCGATGGACGTGAGTCTGAGTGAACTCCGGGAGTTGGTGATGGACAGGGAGGCCTGGCGTGCTGCAATTCATGGGGTCGCAAAGAGTTGGACACGACTGAGCGACTGAACTGAACTGAGCACTGTTTAATAAGAGAACTACTTTAACGTATTTGTAATTGTTATTTAGATGTGCCAAAAAAGAGAGATTTGTAAAATCTGGTTCACTGAACAAGAATTGAGTTCAACAGAGTGCACGGTGCATGGGCACTCCTGGGAAATCATCAACAAGGGAAAGGAAACTGCAATCTGATCTGGGTGGGGGGGCCTGGGCTTTCAACGAGCAGGGACATATACTGGTCAGAAAGAGGACAGAGACCATGGGATCTCAAAGGAGGAGAAAGCTCTCCAGGGAAAAAAGCAAATTGCACAACAAAACAGAAAGGTGAGCCCATGTGGGGAAAAAGTCAACCCTTGTCAATTACACGTATGCGTGTTTTTGTTTAGTCTAAGTCTTATCCAACTCTTTGTGACCCCACGGACTGCAGCCCACCAGGCTCCTCCACCCATGGGATTCTCCAGGCAAGAATACTGGAGTGGGTGGCCGTTTCCTTCTCCAGGGGATCTTCCTGACCCAGGAATCAAACCCACATCTCCCGAGCCTCCTGCATTGCAGGCAGATTCTTTACCACTGAGCCACCTGGGAAGTCCCGTATACACATGTAACAAGAGCGATGACAATTCCCACCTTAAACCATTCCCCAAAACTTCGAGCTGGGGGCGGAGAGGGCAGTCGGGCCGCACCTGCGGTCAGTGCTGTGTGTGCTGCAGTCCCGCACAGGGTCCCCGGCAGCACCTGGGGCTCCGAGGCAGCCCCACAGTCCGCTGACAGCCGCCCACTCAGCTGTTGTGTCCTCTCGCAGAGATCCGGTGAAGTACCTCATTTTGCTTGAGAGTGCCTTGGGCCGCAAGGAGATCCAACCAGTCCATCCCAAAGGAAATCAGTCCTGGGTGTTCACTGGAAGGACTGATGCTGAAGCTGAGGCTCCAGTACCTTGGCCACCTGATGCGAAGAGCCCATTCATTGGGAAAGACCCTGATGCTGGGAAGATTGAAGGTGGGAGGAGAAGGGGATGACAGAGGATGAGATGGTGGATGGCATCACCGACTTGATGGACATGAGTTTGAGCAAGCTCGGGGAGTTGGTGATGGACAGGGACTGGCACACTGCAGTCCATGGGGTCGCAAAGAGTCAGACACGACTGGGCAACTGAACTGACTGACTTCGTTTTACAGGTGAGGAAACTGAGTCACAAGTGGGCTCCTCCTCAGTGGGCCAGGACACGCAGCCCCGAGATGGAAGAGCAGGCTGTGTCCCCTTTGAAAGAGACCACACCGTTAGACCTGCCACAGGCTACAGGCCCTGGTTCCTCCAGGTAGGAAGACAGAAGGAGACCCGTTTTAGGAAAGGGTGCCTTTTCTAAATAAGAGGTGAGGGTTACTGAGTGGGAGGCACCAAAGACCCAGTCCTACGCTGCAGCGTCCAGCTCAGCTGATTGTGCTCGTGTGAACTGCAGGGAAAGCCCAGCCTTGGAAGTGGGTTGCTCGGGCAGGGCGGCCCGTGGGGAGCCACGGAACCCTCCACGCGGTGCCACACCTGTTAGCGCTTTGCACGGCAGCAGCTGAAAGTACTGACAGTCGCGATCACGGGACACGCCTCTGGGCTCCTCTCTCCGGCTCCACGCACAGCCCCCAGCGCCCTCCTCCTGGCGGAGCTGCAGAACCCCCGGCCTTTCCTTGGGCCTCCGTGGAAACCAGAGAAGGAACTTGTCCTCGGAAAGCAAGGGGAGCCACCCATGAAAGCAAAGCAGGGAGCGGTGGGCCCACTCGAGGGGTGCCTGCTTCCTGGGGCCTGGGCGCTCTGCTTGCTGACAGTCCTCCCCTCGCCGGTCCCTGCCGCCGCCCTCGCCCTCGGGGACCGGGAGAGCCTGCCCCCTTGGGTCCTCACCTGGCAGCTCCGGGCTTGGGCTGCTGCGGCTGCTTAGTCACTGAGACTCTTCTGTGACCCCCTGGACCGTAGCCAGCCAGGCTCCTCAGTCCATGGGATTTGCCAGGCAAGAGTACTGGAGTGGCCTGCTGTTTCCTTCTCCAGATCTTCCCAGCGCAGGGATGGACCTGTGTCCTGCGTCGGCAGGCACAGCCCCCAGGGAAGCCCCTGCCACTCATTTCTGTGTTAGTTGCTCAGTTGTGTCTGACTATTGGCAACCCCCTGGACCGTAGCCCGCCAGGCTTCTCTGTCCACGGAACTCTCCAGGCGAGAATACCACTCCTAAGTCGTGGCTTTTATCAAGGATCCCCGGACAGTGGTATTAAACGGGCTCCTCTCTGAGTGCCCCAGTTGCCAGAGGTGGAATCCAGGCTGTGGCTTCTTTCCGGCGGTGGCGACTGCAGGCTCAGAACCTGAGAACCCTGGATTGTGAGGCCGCATTCTGTGCCCCGTGGCCGGCCCTGCCCCACTCCTCCCGGCCATCAGTTGTGTCTGACTATTGGCAACCCCCTGGACCGTAGCCCGCCAGGCTTCTCTGTCCACGGAACTCTCCAGGCGAGAATACCACTCCTAAGTCGTGGCTTTTATCAAGGATCCCCGGACAGTGGTATTAAACGGGCTCCTCTCTGAGTGCCCCAGTTGCCAGAGGTGGAATCCAGGCTGTGGCTTCTTTCCGGCGGTGGCGACTGCAGGCTCAGAACCTGAGAACCCTGGATTGTGAGGCCGCATTCTGTGCCCCGTGGCCGGCCCTGCCCCACTCCTCCCGGCCTTCTGCTCGCGATGGCCCCACCCCCGGGGCCTTCTGCGTCCCTCATTCATGTCGCCCCCCGCCTCCTGGTCTCTTCTGCTGGAGCATAAGGGCGCTCTTCCCGGCCCCGTCCGTGGGCTCCCTCCTCCCGCCCAGGGGCCCCTCGCTGAAGCCAGCCATGTCCACCGTGCAGGCGGCAGGTAGGAGTGGGGAGGGTGGGCCGGGCTGGGGAATCACACGCTGGGGGGTGGCCGCGCTGATCGAGGCCCTCCCCTCCCTTCAGGGCCCTGAGCGATCGCGCTGGGGGTGGCCCGCAGAGGCCCCCTCCGGGCCCCAGGCCGCGCCCTCTGTTCAGCGCGGGAGCGGTCATTCACTTGCCCCCAACCAGACCGGTGCCCAGGTGCCACCAAATCCACTGCTTTGGTAAAGCGTCACAAGCCCACGCAGCGGCAGATTTCAAAGAGAAATCCCTCTGTCAGTCTGAGTACCTTTCACTAACATCTGGCAGAGGGTGGAAATTCTCCCCTGAAAGATGCTCTGTCATCACAGAAAACAGAGCGGGTCCCAAAGAGCAGGCGGCGTCTTAACAAGTGTCTTCCTACTATCTGGACACTGGCTGCTTGAGACTTTTTCAATGTGGGCCATTTTTACGTCTTTACTGAGTCTGTTACGATACTGCTTCTGTTTGTTATGTTTTGTGTTTTTGGCCACGAGGCATGTGGGATCTTAGCTCTGGACCAGGGATCAAGTCTGCATCTCTTGTGTTAGAAGGTCAAGTCTTAACCACTGGACCACCAGCGAAGTCCCTGGGTCCTTTGGTTTTATAAAACTGGGAATGGCCTTCAGGAATGATCCAGACCTATTTCTAGCCTGAGGGGCACACCTCATGGTCTCTAGAGCAGAGGGACCTGGGTGTGAACCCTCACCCAGGCAGGCGAACTTGAGCTCCGTTGGACGTTCCTGGAACTTACAGCAGGTATTGGCCACGAGGCATGTGGGATCTTAGCTCTGGACCAGGGATCAAGTCTGCATCTCTTGTGTTAGAAGGTCAAGTCTTAACCACTGGACCACCAGCGAAGTCCCTGGGTCCTTTGGTTTTATAAAACTGGGAATGGCCTTCAGGAATGATCCAGACCTATTTCTAGCCTGAGGGGCACACCTCATGGTCTCTAGAGCAGAGGGACCTGGGTGTGAACCCTCACCCAGGCAGGCGAACTTGAGCTCCGTTGGACGTTCCTGGAACTTACAGCAGGTTCCAGGCACTGGGGTGCAGAAATAAGACATGAGGGGCTCAGTGGACCCGACCCAGTGGGGAGATGAACTGTCTCTCCAGGTTGGGGTGGAACCTAAAAGTATCACAGCCTTGATACGAAGCGGGGGTCCCTGCAGTGTCCACCCACACTCAGAGTGGGACACCCGTGGACTTTGCCCTTGAAACGGCGCTTCTGTCGTGGAAGGTGAGGTGAAGCTGCCCCCAGGAGAGGGGACACTGTTATCCTGAGAGATGTTGAGTGTCTCTGTGTAAGGAAGCCGGGCTTCCAGAGGCGAGGTGACTTGTCACACGGGGAGCGTGTGGGACAGGCAGAGCGGGGACGGAGCACGCTTCTCCCGCAGAAGCACCCTGCTCTGCTCCTCTGAACGTGGCAGAGACGAGAGGCATTCGTTTCACCTTGCATGCGGTCGCCACAAACGTGCGGACCTCGTGTTTTAGCCGAGCGTGGTCTAGACACGCCAGTGACATCTTTTGGCACTGTAGGGCTGTTCAGAGCTGTTGAGTGCAGGTGCTTGGTAACTTAGCCAGAAACTTGCCATCCACAACGGACTCTGTTCTTGTGAGAGTTACTAGGAAATTCTGACTTCAAGAGATGACTTCTGTGGTCCACTGCATGAGTGGATGTGTTCCTCCGGGCAGGATTATGCAGAGAGGACCGCCTCTGAGAGAATGAAGGGTGTGAAGATGTTTTAGATCTTATTTTATGTTATTTATTTTTGGCTGAGTGGGTCTTCGCTGTTGCGAATGGGCTTTCTCTAGCTGTGGTGAATGGGGGCTCCTCTCTAGCTGCCGTGTGTGGGCTCCTCACTGCAGCGGCTTCTCTCCTTGGGCAACACGGGCTCTGCAGCTTGCAGGCTCAGTAGTTGTGGTTCAAAGGCTCAGTCGCCCCGTGGCACACGGGATCTTCCTTCCTGGACTAGGGATCGATCCCATGTTTCCCGCATTGGCAGGCGGATTCTTAACCACTGAACCACCAGGGAAGTCCCAGTATGGATTTAAATACAGTAATACATCCAGGCGGACCCCAGAGGTATTTTGGGTTTTGGTTCACCGCAATAAAGTGAGTCACATTTTTTTTTTCTGTCCCCAGTGCATATAAAAGTTATGCTTACAACACCCTGTGGTCTGTTAATAGCATTATGTCTAAAAAACATACATACCTTAATTTTTCTATTGAAGGATAATGGCTTGACAGAATTTTATTGTTTTCTGTCAAACCTCAGCATGAATCAGCCATAGGTATACATGTACCCCCTCCCTTTGGAACTTCCTTCCCTATCCCCATACCTTAAAGATACTTTGTTAAAAAAAAAAAAAAATACTAACCATCATCTGAGCCTTTAGTGCCTCACAGCTGTGACATCAAAGATCACTGATCACAGATCACCATCACAAATGTAATAATAATGAACCAACTTGAAATATTGGGGACAGTTACCAACATGTCACACACAGATGTGAGGTGGGCACATGCTGTTGTAAAACTGGCTGTCACAGACTCGCCACGGGCTTCACTTTCTTCAATTAAAAAAAAAAAATGCAATATCTGCAAAGTGCACCGGACGAGGTCTTGCCTTTACTTTCAGGAAGACTCACCACGTGACTTGCATAAAATTGTTGCCTGTGTGGTATAAAGAACATCTGTGCTTAATTTATAAAATATTTAGAAAGATTTCTAGAACTGTAACGCTTGCCACAGGCTTACCATCAAACCGAAAACTCAGTGTTTATCTAAGAGAAACATTAGCAAATATTTGGTAAGGGCTTTCTCTGAGCCAGGCAGTCTGTAATCAGTTAGTCTTGGATTTTGAAATGATATTTGCTTCCTTTTTTTTTTTTTTTTGCCACAATCCCAACCAAGTGAGATTGTAACTTCTTGAATGTGTGAGCAGCCCATGTGATGGGCTGTTAGTACTTCTCAAAGCCTGCCGGGAAGGGCACCATCCTGGTTTCGCTTTCCTCTAACTACAGCTGAGGACAGTTCTTGGTGACTGTCAGGGTCTGCAGGGAGGACAGTGGTAGCTTCGCTGCCCCCAGCCAGGGGACAGCGCGTTCACTACCTGACCACGTGGACCCAACCACGTCCCCTGCTGAGGGCTCGCAGCAAAAACATGCACGCATACCAGTTAAACCCATATTCTCACTTCTTTGGAACTGGCAATGCTAAGATATATATTTTTTGGTTAATGTACTCATGATGTAAAAGTGGATTAGGAGCAGAATTTCAGCGATCTGAAAAATATACACAGGAGAGAGGGTTTTTTTTCTTCTATTTTTAAAAATGTTTGACTTTGCTGGGTCTTCGCTGCAGCGCGGGCTTCTCTCTAGCCATGGCCCCCTGGCAGCACGCGGGCTGCTCACTGCCGTGGTTCTCCGGCTGCGGAAGCGCGGGCTCTAGGGCCTGCAGGCTCACGTAGCCAGGGATTCTGGGCTCCAGAGCACAAGCTCAGTAGCTGGGGCATGCGGGCTTAGCTGCTTCTCGGCAGGCGGGATCTTCTTGGAACAGGGATCGAACCTTCATCTCCTGCACTGACACGCAGATTCTTCACTGCTGTGCCTCGAGGAGGTATGTTTCCAAGCCTTCTTCAAGAAGAACGTGTTTCTGTTAAAATGAGCATCCGGTGGCTGGCTTTTCTGGTGCACCTGGCATGGAGGCCTGGTCCGTTAGGGTCAGAAGCGCTGGATCCGGGATCCAGAGACCCACCTTCCGTGGCTCGGGGACCATAGAAAGGCCCCGCCACGTCTCTGCCCAGGTTTCCTCGTTAGGTGTTGGGGGACACTGGTGCCTACTTCTCGGGATGGCCCCGGGATGAGCTGACATAGGAGGTGGCTTGGAGGTGAGGTTACTCCCAGAAGCGAGTCTTGCTTCCTGTTTCACACAGAGGCCGTCGGAAGAAAGCATCCCCTCCGCCCACCCGCCACCTGCACAGGCCCACACGTGTCCCGGATCCCGCAAGGGACCCCATCCCCTTTCTCCTCCTCCCCAAGCCCTTCCTCCCACTGCCCCTCAGCATCTGATTGTTCCCACCAACTTACAAACCTGCTGTTCCTTCCCCTTCCATTCAAACACCTGCAAACTCGCAACACACAAGAGCTGGTCCTTTTGGGCTCCTGTGGGTAGCCTCTCCCACCTCCTTCTAGACCTACGCACCTTCCAGCCTGGCCTGCTTTGAATACCAGTGTGACACGGCCCAGCCTGCTCACCCAACCGCCAGCACCTACCCACCCCCCCATTAAAGCATCAGCTCCGTGAGCTGGGCAGTCACTAGTGTTGGTGCCTCCTGGGGCAGAGTGTCTGCTCTGGAACACTTGGGGCTGAGCGGCCAGTGAGATGGTCTCAGGTCTGTATTCGAAGGGCAGTGCCTCTCAGATGCGCATGCTTTCCTTTGCTCAGTGTCTCTCCATGGTGTGTAAGTTTCAAGTTTGCTGGGCTCCTTTGCCTCCTTACCTGTCCACCCTGGGGCTCCCCCCTTTTTTTGATACCTTTAAAAATTATGTGGCTGTGTCAGGTCTTAGTTGCAGCATGTGGGATCTAGTTCCCTGACCAGGTATCGAACCCGGGCCCCCTGCACTGGGGGTCTGGTGTCTTCTCTGCTGGCTCCTCTCAATCCACACCCAGGCCCTGACACCACCGTCACCTGAGCCAGAAACTTGAGCATCTGGAGTCTCCCATATCCACTCTGGAAGTTGCCAGGTCATAACAGGCTCTCCACCTCCCTCACACCTTGACTCTCCTCCCTGTCTCCCCAGCTGTCCCTTCCCAATTGATTCCCCAGCCTCCTTTCACTCACGCTGCCAGTCATTTTCCTAATAGTAACTCTGATGCTCCTGCTTTCCTGTTTCAGCTCCTGGCAATTCGGCCCCCCCAACCCACCCCGGGCTCCAGCCATGTCAGGTGACCTGGTGTCTCAGCAGGTGGTGGCTGCTGCTCTCTGGCCAGCAGTTCACTCTTCCAGGCGTGCTTATCCCCAGGCCTTCCTTCCAGGTGAGGCAGCCAGGGCCCATGGGCACCTCTAAATGACCGCTCAAGCCTGGCTGCACTGCCTTTGTGAGTTTACTGTCTGGCTGCTTCTCTTCTGCATCCCTGACCAGTTAGTTATCTTTGTCCCTTGCAATCTGTGCTGGGGTGAGGAGGCGGAGCTGGGAGATCAGGTCACCCCTGGCTCAGCCACGAGTGATGGGGAGGGGCCTGTTTGTTGGGTAACCCCACGTCCTCTCATTCACAGATGCGGGTTTCCAAGCTCCAGCGGAGGCGCCGCTGGGGGTAGAAATCTGTTATAGAAAGAGAAGGGAGCCAAAGGCTGTGGTTCTGTGGAGTTTGATCTGTAAACAAAGACACTGGAGAAAGGGAAAATTAACCCGGAAATTGAAGGGACATCTGCCAACTTAACTGGAGTTGGATAGGAAAGGCTTAGGGGAGGGGGGCGGGGGAAGGATGCCCCGACCTTGTGTCCACAGCTGACCAGTATTAGGGGGCCTGCCCAGAGCCTACTGTTTCTCTCTCCTTGGGGCTGACCCTGTTTTCCCTGGGGTGCAGGCAGGGGGGGGGAGGGGGGAGGGTGGCTCTTGGTTTCACTGCTGTCACTCTGGTTGGTTACAGCTCAGACTCCAGGGAAGGCACGGCCTCCCTAGACCTCTGCTGGCAGGAAGTCGCTGGCCACTCGAGTCCAGCCTCCATTCTGGACTGGGACCCCGCCTCAGCCCCATCTGGCTGCCCCTTGTCCCTCCCCACAGGCTTGTTGGGAGGCCCGCAGTTGAGCAGTACTGGGGTGACAGGTGTGGATGGGGTCCCAGGAGCTACACTTCTGATAAGAATCACGATGCTGTCTTATGAAAAGTTAAAAATGAGGTGGGGTCTGAGAGCTGTCCCTGAGCTAGATCAAGGAGCTGGTCAGGTGAGAAAGGCTGGGAAACCCCCAATGCTGCAGAAGGCGGGGAAGGGTGGCGGGGGAGCCATGGTGAGGCCCCAGCGCGCACGGCAGTCAGGTTCAAGTTTATTACCAAACTATTAAGCGCTGGCATGCGACAGGCCCAGGGCTTCCGCGAGGGCGTGCGGCCCAGAGGCCTTGGCGGTCCCGTTTAGGTCCCTCCTCTCCTCTGAGTTGTCTCCGGACTGTGGGCCGGGGGTCAGTACTTCCCGGGTTGCTGGGAAGACTGTAAACCCAGGAAGAGCAGGGGGCAGCGCCCGCCGTCCCCAACAGGGCAGTACTTGTAATCAGAGGCCACAGCCCCATACATGACCAGATTTATCAAAATAAAACCGAGGCACCGGACGCCAGCTGGGCGCGAGCAGGCCCGGCTCGCCGCAGCTTCCTGACCCCGAGCGCTGCCCGACCCCGACCCGGGTCGCTCCGGGGGCTGAGTCCCCGGTCCTCCGCCCCAGGCGAGGACGACCATGGGCCCCCGGGGGCGCGAGCCCCGGCCCTCCTCCGAGACGGGTGGGAGCGGGCCCCCGAAGCCCGGAGGGCCTGGGGTCTCCGTCCTCCGAGATCGGGACCTGGCGCTGGAGGGCGCGGCCGACAGGCAAAAAGGTGACGGCGCCGGCGCGGCGCCTCCGGGAGTCGTGCGGGTGCGGGTGTCGGGGCGTCTCCTCGGGGCGCGAGGCCCGAGGCCGCGGAGGTGGAGTGGGGGCGCCCGGCGGGGAGGCGGCCGAAGAGGGCGCGGCCCCTTTAAGCGCCGGCGGCCCCGCCGCCCCTTCCCGCCCCCGCGGGGCGTCCGGCCGGGAGGCGCGCGGGGCCTCCGTCGACGAGCGGCCCGCGGGGCGGCCGAGGGGGGGCGCGGCCCCTTTAAGCGCCGGCGGCCCCGCCCCCCGCGCCTGCCCCGCCCCCGCGGGACCTCGTCGCAGGTGCGCCGGGCCGGGGGCCGCGAGCGAACTTCGGGCGGAGTTCCGCCGCGACCTTTAACCCCGAAACCAACTTTTCTCCGGACGTGGCGGCGGCGGGGGGCGCGGTCGAGGGGAGACCCCGGGGTCCGGCCCGTGCAGGGGGTCGGGGCGGCGCCGCCCCGGGAACCAGAGGTCGGGCCCCCGAACCTGGGCCCCGCCCGAGCGCCCTGAGCGCATCTGCGGGGTCGCTCGCGCCCAGTTCGCCCTTCCTAGGAAGCACGTCCATCTCTCTGCAGGTTTAACTTTATTGGGGAGACGCTGTCCACAAGTTAACGTTTAATTAAAGCTCATAGTGGGCACTTGGTGGACGCAGCTATCGTCCTGATTTTGAAAAGGATGCGAGCGTTTGGTGGGGAGGGGGGAGGGCAGGAGACATGGAACTCGGACCCTCTCTCCTCACTGCCGTCTTATGTCTTCCTGCCCACAGGGATACCCACCCACCACCCCAGAGTCTACAACATCCACAGTCGGAATGTCACCCGGTACCCTGCCAATTCCATCGTTGTGGTCGGAGGCTGCCCAGTCTGCAGGTATGCCCCAGGCCTGGGGGCTCCAGAAGCCACTAAGGACACGCTCAGAACCTCATAAAGGCAGGATCTGGGGGAGACCTGGTCAGTCTCCCGTCAAGCTGCTGACCTGCGCCGTGGGAGAGCACGCCTGGTGGTCCTTGGGTCCGTACAGGGTTCATGTGGCAGAGGGGACTGGCTGTCCGTCCCTCTCCCCCTGGGGCTGTGCTTTTGGGTCATTGAGCCCCATGGGGATGGGATTCAGAAATGTCTGCGGTTGCTTCTCAAAGGTGGCCAGAGGTTCTCTTTTCCCCGGGAAGGGTCATTTGGAGAGATGGGCCAGAGAGCCCAGACTCAGGTGACCAGTGTCTTGGAGGAGCCAGAGGGTTGGGGGTGACGGGTAAGGGCCGCTCCATTCACATCTGGCCGGCAGCTGCGCAAGGACAGGGACACCAAGGTTCTTTGTTTGGGTGGGAGCGGTATTTTATATCCTTAAAGGTCCAGCCGCCAGAATCTTCTGTCTTTATAAGGCCTGAGACGTAGCTACTAGATGCTGTCCTGAGGGCTCAAATTTCCTGCTCTTGGTGGATTCTAGTGCATGGACGGTTCCGAAAGTCACAACAGACTTGGCCAGAACTGGGTTTTCCGGCTGCCAGGGGGCAGCCTGTGGGGGTGGGGGTGCGGGTGCGGAAGTCAGAGTTGGTGAGATGGAATTGAGAAACTCTGGTTTCCTTAGTTTCAAAAGTGTATCAGGAAGGCCCTGAGCAGCGTCCAAGGGAAGTTAACAGTTTGAGTCTTGGGCATCAGCTGTGCGGGGAGGACTGGAGGGCCGGGGAACAAGGACACCTAGGAACGGGGACAGAACTGGACCCCCGGAGCCAGCCACATGCTTGCTGAGGGGGCGGTGAGCAGGGGAGAGCCCTCTGGGTTGTGGTGGCCGGGGCATCCTGAATGGCAGACCTGAAACAGGTGTGTCTTCTGACACAGCTGGCGACAGTCTGGCCTTTGGTGAACGTGAAGGGGGAAGGGAGACAACTGGCTGCCTCCAGAGCCGCTCCCTGCCCTGGGCACCTGTGGGCGGCAGAGCCGATCGGTTGGAGGCACGTGGATGGGCTTGGAGTGGGGAGGCGTGGCCCGGGAGGCTGGTCACGTGCCGCGGAGCAGGGCAAGGGTCAAGGCTGGTCCTGGCCACGAGAGCCATCGGGGGAAGTGGCAGAGCGGGGTGGGGAGAGGGAACCGCCAGGCTTGGCTTCCAGACGGGTCCTGGGCGCTCAGGCCCGTGTGCGCTGCCCAGCTGGGTGACTCCAGGGGCTTTTTTTGGGCATGAGTGGTCTTGAGGCCTCTCTAGTCGAAGGAGGGCGCCAGGCTGGCAGCTGAGGAGTCTGAGGAAGGCCCCTGGAGCGGAGCCCTCCAGTTGGGGTTTCAGCGTCTCAGAGCAGGGCCCAGCCTTCCTGGGAGCCGGGCTCCGGTCCTGGCCGTGCCAGCTGCCGGCGGGCCCAGTGCCCCATCTGGGCAGGGGGACGCTGGTGGATGCTCCGGGGTCTGCCTGGCCCCAGGCCCTGGATGGAAGAGAGGAGACCAGCAACGGGTCCTGGGGGCCGAGATCCCCAGGCTCCTCAGGACAGGATTGATTCCCATGGGGTGGGACCCCGGCTCCCGCCCTCAGCCCTGTCCCTCTGCTCTTCTGGGAAGGGGTGTGGGCTCGGGGCTGGCGAAGGCTGGGGTCGGGGGAGCCCCGCATCCGGAACAGGCTTCCTCGGGTTGGGGTCGCAGTCCTCCCGGCCTCTGGGCAGTGGGCATAGTGAGAGGGGAGCGCGTGTGATGAGGACAAGTTTCGGGGCCCCGGTCGAGCCTGACCCCCTCGCTGCCTCTGAGGCGTGTCCTCCTCGGCCCTGATGTCGTTGGAGGACAGAGGGCAGCAGCTGGGCTACTCCGAGGGGGTGCCGCCCTGCCGAAGGGCCCTCCACTGCCGCAGGCCAGGGCCCAGGTATGTCCAAGGAGCCTCTGCGGGTCTGGGGAGGAGGCTGAGGAGGGTCCCCCAGGGACTGGCTGGCCCATCTGGCGACAGCGGTGGGTTGGGAGACACGCGGCTTGTCCTGTGACCAGGCTTCTTCCTTCCCAGCCCACCTGCCTGGCCCGTCTGCCCTGGGAGCCTGGCAGGTGTCTGTGGGAGTCACACATCTGTGATTCCCCGAGTGAGGCCTGTGCCACTTGTCCCTCTGCCACTGTCGGAGCCCATGTGGGTAGCCCGACCCCATCGCCCCTTTATAGCAGCAGACGAGCGTGTGCACGCCACCCCTGACCACCCTCGGCCTGTGGGCCAGGCGCCTCCTAGCCCAGGCCTTGGCCTTGTCTGAGGCAGTCCTCCCTGGCGCGGGGCCTGTCCCAGGATGCGGGACGTGGAGGCAGGGCTGCGGGGACGGGCCTGTGCAGAGGGCACCGGGCCTGGCCTGGAGGCCAGAGGTGCGTCCCTGCCCAGGGTCCTGCTGGGCGCCGCCGGGTGTTGGTTCTGGGGTGACCAGGGGGATGAGGGGGCTCCGGGGTCTTGGAAGCTGAGACAGGCGTGAAGGGGCAGCTGCGGGGGCGCAGATGCTGCCCGCAGGTCCGGGCAGCAAAGAGGCCGGCGCCCCATCCTCCCCCTCCCGGGGGCATCCCTGGCCTGAGCCCAGCCCTGGGCCGCAGGGGCGGGGTGCGCAGAGCTGGTGGGGCGTCCAGCCCAGCCTGTCCTGGTCTGAGCCTGGTGTCCCTTGAGTCCCCTGCGGGCCTCGAGCCTTGTGGGTGCCCCTGTTCCGCCCCTCCCCTGAGACCTGCCTTGGGGAGGCCTGCTTGGAGTGGGGCCTTGGGACCCCGGGTGGGGCACGTGTGTCCTGAGGGGACGAGGTGTGGCCTGATCTCTGAAGGGGGCTGCCTGGTGCTTTGGGGTGCCCTGCCGTGTCCCCACCTGGCTCCGGGCTCTCGGCTCCTGGAGGAGGTGGAGTCCTTGGCGCCTGCCCAGGATGTTGGCTGGTGCTGCTGCTGCCACCAGGGATCACAGGGTGGGGGGCTCGGAGGGCAGGGACTCAGAGAGCAGGGCCCCTGGCTGGGTCTGGGCTGTTCGCGGGCCCCACCAGGTTTTGGTCCAGCTTCCTGGGGAGGGAGCCCCACCGGCCGAGCGCCCAGCTTCTCCGTGAGGTCAGAGGCAGCGGGATGCGTGTGTTTAGTTCCCTGATCTCTCCAGCTTCTGTATCTTTCTCACCTCCTTTGCGGAGGAGCACAGACGGGGCCTTGCTCAGTCTGGATTCAGAAGCTGTTGGTAAAGAGCTGAGCTGATCGGGGCACCTGAGGGGCTTGGAGGAGGAGACACCAGGTTGCTCGGGAGGGGCTGGCAGGATGGGCGGTGGGCCCACACGACTCGGTGTCTGTACCCTGGGGCTTGTTGCCATGTCAGGATCGGCCTAGAGACAAGCCTGAGTTTCTCAGTTTAAAAGATTCTGGGTTTTTAAAAAGTAAATCACACTCTCTGCTTTTGCGGTCCAGGCAGGCAGCACCCGTCGTCAGAAGCGAACGTGTCTGCAGCAGGACACACACGTTCCCGTGCAGTGGACATGTTAAGGCTGTAAACGGCCACATGGTAGTTGAGGTCACAGTGGCTGTGAGCTGAGTTTGTTACCGACTTTTAAGTCCCACTTTCAGAGCCTTTGGTGTTTGAGGCTGTAGCTCAGGTGCAGGCTTAGGGTGCAGATGAGGCTCGGAGGCTCTGGTCCCTGGGGCGGCGGGAGCGGGTGTGAGCCTCCCTCCCTGCCTGAGGGGAGCAGCCCAGCTCGTCCCCAGAGACTCGGGGTGGCCTGGCCCCCCTGGGGGTGGTGAGGGGGAGTCGTCCCATCAAACCCGGACTCCCACCAAGGGCGTGGGAATGGCTGCCCTCTGCTCCGGCTGGAGAGAGGGAAGGATCTGCACGGAACACGCCGCAGGTCTGCGGGCTGAGGTGTGCAGGGCGCGGGGCAGGCTGTCAGGGGCCTTCGTGTCTGTGCCCTCAGGCTGCAGAAGGCCCATGAGAGCCTGCCCCCTGTCCGGGTCTGGGTGGGGAGTTGGTGGGGTGGGGCTGCTGCTGTTTGACCCTTGACCCCAGAGGCCAGGAGATGTCCCAGAGGGGCTGTCTGTGTGGACGCAGCTGGGCTGGCCCTGCCTGTGCCCTGGGGGGAGGTGGACACCTCCAGGCTTCTCCAGCCCCGCGTGCCCCTCAGCGCACATCTCTTGGAGCCCCCGAGGGGACGCATGGGGTTCTAGGCTCTGCCTCTTAGCACTTTGGGCCTTAAGTGAGATGACAGGGCGTCCAGCCTGGGTGGGTGCTTGGGGAATGTCTGTCATTGGCCCCCCCTGTTCCTGGAGGGGCACGAGGCACCCGGTGACTCTGGGGCCGGCCTCTCCCGAAAGGTCTCAGCTGGTGCAGCCGACCCAGCGGGAGGCCTGGGCCCTTGTCCCCTGCTTCCCCCTTGGATGTTCTGATCAAGCGGGCAAACTGCTGTGACTCGGGGGTTCAGCCACAGGTAGAGAAGGTGGGGTGGGGGCCCCGGCCCCGCAGCTGCGCTCCAGTGGCCTGAGGGGCATCCCTGCCCACGTGGGGCCCTTGGGGGGGGTGGTATCCCCCACCCCCCAAGCGCGGGCCCTGGAGCTTTCTCAGCGGGGGCTCCTGCCTCCTGGGCTGCGGGCCCTGGAGTGGGGCAGGTGCGGTCTGGGTGGGCAGGGGCTCAGGTGTGGTGCCAGCCCTGTGCTTCCCCTTGGGGCAGTCCTGGCCTGCGGGCGGCTTCACCGCCCGGCTCCTCCAACCTTTCCTGAACTCAGCGAGCAGGGAGGGCAGAGAATCGGGTTCCTCGAGAACCCCTTTGGCTTTCCGCAGCGTCCTGGGGCTGCTGGAGAGAGTGCGTGTTTCCTTGAGGCAGTTCCTGCTGGCGTTTGCAGGCACTG